>OOFC01022925.1:0-15040 GCA_900323345.1 Pseudochromis fuscus
GAACGCCGACACAGCGCTGCCTTTGGGGTTGGTGTACAGGCTGCTGTCAGACGACGAGTAGCTGGCCTGGAGCTGGGCCGAGCCCTTCACCTTCTCCAGAGCACGGACTGCAAGAGGATGAAGAGAGGGAGGTGAGGAAGATCAAGTACCATCTCAAACTACGGTTGCAGCAAAAGACTATTTTGATCGTCGATTAATCGTCAACTACTGAAACAATTCGTCGACTAATCGGATTATGAATCACAGAATTACTAAATGGCTTTTATTTAGCTACTAGCTATTACACTGAGCCTGATGTTGTTTAAATTATGTGTTAAATAAAGACAGTTATGTAGTTAGAGTGAAATGGTCCTAGGGTTTAGATGCTTTAGGACGCTGTGATGCTGCATCAGCCACTGCCATATTGTTTCCTTGGTGCTGAACACTACTGCAAATTTGCAACTCGCGATAGTCGACAACTGAATTCATCTGTGACCATCTTTTGTTGTCAATTTTTGCCGACTAACCATTGCACCCCCATCTCAAACTGATGAAGTCAGTGAGGAGAAACTCAGGCTGAGGAATCGTAGGATGTTGCTTGGCTGATGTTCAAACCAGCAGGTCCTACAGTGAAGTGCAACTACTTCTTTCATTAACTTGCGTTTACATAGTTTTAAGTAATCTGATTACTAGAATAACCCTACAGAAATCTGATTATCTGTTTACATGCATGACACTAATGGGGTTACTGGTACTCAGCTCTCCTGGAAATTACATGCTTCAAGTGCACTCACAAAAAGAGGAGCTGACATCATTTTGTCAATCAATAGTTTGTCTGTGATACTCCAGTAATGCTGCTGCTGCTGCTGGTTGTTTTTATGCAGATGATGCTGCTCGTTATGTTGCTAATCGTACTTCTGTTTTTGCCTGTAAAATCCTTCATAAGGACATCATTGTTTCAATCATTATGTTCTGCCACTGTGTTGATGCATCTTCACTGCTCGGTTGCAGTAACTAGGATTATCGATTGACTTGTGAAATCAGCGAGAGTCGACTGTAACCTGGTTACTGAAGTGCGGGGAAACAAAATCGGATGTTACACAAAGATCAGAGCCGCCCTGAACACACATGAGCAAGAAGGTCTTGTCTGCACGTTTCAGGAAAATGGGGCAATGTTATGACAGAAAACAGGAAGCAGACAAATGATTAGGGATTAATTTATATCTATAAATGTACTGGAGGTAAAGAAACAAGCTATTGTCTTTGTGGAGAACAGAAACACCAAGTGAAATCTTAAAAACTAGGTTGAACCTGTTAACAACTACTGATGAATTTTGTTTTGAAGGACCAATGATTACATTTTGGGTATGAGATAAAGTGACGGGATCAAACAAATCCAGAAAAGTCGGCATGTCTTATGATGGCTGAAGGTTTTCATAAGACAGTACTGGTGGTTCAGTCTAGAGCATCAGCACCACAGGATTATGTCCTGGTGGAGGTTTGTGCTGTGACTCATTTCATGTGGACAAATTTGGAAAAATGTTTTCAAGAGCGAAAGGTAAAGCGACACGTGACGTGAAGTCGGGCTTGGGTGCTATAATGTTACGATTAACTTCAAGACTGGAACAAAATGGGTACGTGGGGTTCATCACTTCAGCATGCGATCAAAACAAACATGGTAGTGAAGTTTTTTATCTTGCCAACTTCCCCTCCTATGCTCATTTAGCTGCTGCAGGTCGAAGCTTATTAGCTAACATTTCTGTTGGAGGTCCGGCCGTTAAAAGCAGGAAGACGCGACTGAATCCTCACAACTGCCACAAACGAACACTCATCAAGCTCCAAGTTTCCTCAGCCCCGAAGACGAACCGTTACCTTGTTGCTCGAGCAGTGCGTTCTGCCTCTTCAGGTCGTCGATGTCCTGCTGGTGTGTGTGGTTTTTTCGCCTCATGTACTGGATGTACTCTGTGGCTTTGTCTAGGATTTGAGCTCGAGACGCCTGTTTGGTAGACTGCTGTTAGTGACACATGCAAAGATTGAAGCAATGACGCAAGTATACAGACTTTTCATCACATTTCTAACACAAATACATTCAAAAAAATATACACATCCTCCCTGCTCCTCCTGTCCTGATGCTGCACACACCCCTGCAGGAGACTACTGGGACTCTAGGACACCGCTGTGTGTTGCTGCACAGCTTACTTCCTCTTAACCTCTGAAATCTTCAAGCACTTTGACCTGACATCCACAGGCCGGTCGTAACCCTGACGCATTACTGTCAGAGCGCTCTCTCTCCTCCGACACAACACAACAGTAAACCATCCAAACACTCGCTGCATCTCCAAACTCATGCAGATATCCCCGCCCAGTGTCCATGAGCTATTTGGCGAGCCTGCTCATTGACTCATTTGTGCTCATTATGGCTGGAAATCTTTTGAATATAATTTTTTTAATCAGCACAAAAACAAGGCCACCTTCTGTTACACCATTCAATAAAATAATAAAAGCTGATACACTGATGCATCAACCTTCAGAAAAACACATCAGGACTGGTAATATTCAGTCCTTGAACCTGAGATCACTGCCAAATGTGCATCAGAGCTGTCAATCAAGCTAACCACGCCTCTAAATACTCCTCTTTGAAGCCTGATATCTACTTCCTGATTTTATTTTCTGATGGACCACCAGAGTCGACTTGAACTAATGACATCAGAATGACTTTTTATACTTATATTGAGTATTTCATGATTGAAAATGAGGATTTTTCCATTGGAATCAATTGGAGCCAACATCTAGTGGCCATCGGGAGTATTGCATTTTTTTTGCACTTCTGCACTGGCCTCATTTGTGAGACCCAGTTGCTTCGTCGATTTAGAAGTTAGGTGCCACACCACTTTGGAGAAACAATTTCTCTTCTTTGATACAAAATCGAATCTTTAATTGAACAAAATATGTTTTTCTTAAAATCAGGACGTTGCTGAAATAAATACTCTAAGTATGAATCTACTCAGCCTCCTGAGCCTGCACCAATAAAGTACAAAGTATAAAGAGTGTCAACACCAAACTGAATATGCTTCTACTCTGCTTCCTTCTTACAGGAAACACTCCCCGACTTCTCTTTAATACGTCAAAACCTGTCACATCATCTCATCATCAGGCCCCACCCTTCCTACTGTGTGATCCTTAGACTGGTGGGAAACTGAAACACTGTGTGCCCAGTCACTGAGCGCGCTCCAAATGTTCTCAATGTCAGTGATGTCAAAACAGGAAAAGAGAGCAACAAAATGTCCTCATAATAACTTCCTGACGCTGGTCCAACTATTTAGACTGCATCGCTGCCTTGCTGCTGCCGACAGTCTGCACTCTCCCACCATCTGGACCCTCCTCCCCCGACCCCCCTTCACTGACGCACACACATACACATGATGCAACAAACACATCTGCATCTAAGAAATCACTACACTCCCCTCTTGGTAGAAATGCCCTCACACTATGAACAGCATTGAATCAAAAACATGGCAGAATACAGTTGAGAATGAAACAATTTTGCATAGAGTGAGTGTTGTTTGTGTGACTTACAGGCTGAGCGTTACCAACCTTTTCTCCCTGCAGGGCGGGCACCGAGTCCCGGAGGCTGTGAAAGCTGTCTTTGATGTGGTCCCTACGCTTGCGCTCCAGCGCATTGTGGTGTGCCCGTTTGTCTGCCTGCAATGACAAGAGTCACACGGCCTTCAGCCCGGCAGCAGAGCAGCGTGGGTAGAGAGGGACGCCGTCCCCGGTCAGACCTACACAAGCCGCTCTGCTGCCAAGTCGCACAACAACAACACCACCGCACTGTGGTCGTGTTTGTAACTCCGAGCAGTGATCATTTACTCACAATATGTAGAGTGATGACTACTGTAAAGTTTTAATAAATCGTCTGTAGAAAGATGCTCGGGCTCCAATTACACACTGAAACATGTTGGGTTGTTTAAACCCAGAACTGGGTCAGTATTGGACCAACTACACACTGGGTTCATTTAACTCAGGGAGATGGGCTATTTCTACCCTGCACTGGGTTAACATGATATAATGTTGGTAAAAACAACAAAGTGCTGCCTAAATATGAAGAAATATTGAGTAAAAACCAGAAAACACAGGGTAAAAACCACAAGATGTTGGCGAAAAATAATGTAATACTGGCTAAAAAAATAAAATTCTGGATAAAAATAATAAAATATTGGTAAAAAAACCAAAACAAACACAAAATGTTAGCTAAAAAATAAAATACTGGGTAAAAACCATAAAATACTGGTTTAAAAAAAATAAACACAAAATGTTGGCTAAAAATAATAAAATACAGGGTAAAAACCATAAAATGTGCCATAAAAACAAATTGCTGGCTTAACATAATAAGATAAAAACGTTGGCTTAAATGAACCCAACATGTAGTTTGTCCAATAGTGACTCAGTTCTGGGTTAAAACAACTCAACATTTTTTAAGGTGCAACAATTATGTAATAGTAGTTACTCTGATATTTCAGTTGTCCTTGTACTCCTCTGTGTATAACAAATATTTGTCCCTGGGCGGCCACATGAAAAACCTCGACTCTTGCTGGAGGCCACACAAATTTTTAAGATTAAATATAAAAAAACATAATAAACAACTTATTCTTCAGCATCTATTAGATTAAAAATCAACCAAAAAACAACAGGAATTTACTTGGAAGTTAATACAATAATTGTGTTGTGTACACATCAAGTATACTTCACTAAAAATTCATCAAAAGACTTTGAATCTCTTTTTAAATCTGCCCTCGGAGGATTTTTATTTTACAAAAGATAAAAATCTAAATCATGTGGTCGATAGAAATCTGTAACCGACATGTTGGGTTTTACATTCGACACCATTATTCAGTACAAACTGTTCACATCTCATCGTTCTGACACCTACACTTTAAATCCAAAAAAAAGTCCAGAGGTTAAATTTTCACTCGACAATGATCTATTTAAAAACTGGAATTTTTTATTAAGATTGGTTCAAGTTTAAAAATAAAAAAATGCATAAAAATCTGTTATGGTGAAAATGCCAAAACCAAGTCATAAAGGGAGAAAACTAGAAAATACAAAACTAGGAAACTTCAACACACTAATAAAAAAAAAGATTAATTACAGAGACAAACATGTGTCTCAGCTGTCCACGCCCAAGACTCATTTTCAGTGTAAACAGGGTCAAAGACGTCAAGTGTCTGAGTGTCTGACTGTCTGCACCGGTGACCTTTCACCTCCAGTCGCCTCGTGTGCAAAAGGACAAAATAAACTTCTGTTGAGTTCAGACGTTGTTTTATTCTGACCCCGTCCCTCCTGTCCCGTCCTGTCCCGTCCTCCCACCTCCCTCCCGTCTCTCTTCCTCTCTTTACGACCCCCCTCGGTGGACTTCTGTCCCTCCCTCTCTGCGGGAGTGGACGCTCACATTCAGGACCGAGTCAAAGTCAAGACACTGCTGTGATTCAGATGAAGGGGGGACGGCGAGAACAATACCAGCAGATCCTGGTGCAGGACTTACACACAACACCGGGACCAACAAAGGCCTCATGAAACGCACACTTACAAAGGAGACCTGGTTATTTATAGCTCCAGATTCAGGGGTTTATAAACTAAAGACTTGAGTTAGATAATGTGCGGGGTGTGGTCATGTGACCTGCTGTCTCCGCGTCTTTCATCGGGTTAAATAAGCGGCCTGGTGATGTGAATCCCCATCGACACGCACCAGCTGGAAACAGACACTTAACAGGCTGTAAACTCCAACCTTTGCATTGTAAACAGGCACAAGATGGCTGCTGTGGTCACATGACCAGCTGCCCCGTGGTCCGACCTGCTTTTTTTTTTTTTTTAGGCCACACCATCGCAGAAGCCTCCAATCAAATCTGATGCTGGAGACTAATCCATCACTATCACCAGGCTGAGACATTAAGCCCAACACCCAATCAAAAGACCCCACACAGGCTCCACTGATCATCACACACCAGCACCAGACGTGGGTTAAATATTAGTGATGGTGATGCGTGTGGTCACGACATCGCCTCGGGCACATGGGTGAAGGTGGAAACGTCACGTGATCGAGTATCATCTGACTCAAAGTGGCCACAAGTGAGACGACAAAACGCAGGTCAAAACAAGCCCGCGGCGTCTCGTACGTCTGGTGGGAGGCGACGGCGCGGCGTGTGACTCACGCACCGACAGGTCGCTATCGAGAACAAGAAGTGAACCAATCCCACACGACGGCCTGAATGTCGCTCGCATGAAACTGAAACCGTAACAAAAACCACAAGTGTTCAGCTCGCACTCCCACAGCAGGGCGGCGTGTGACTGCAACGCTCCACTGGTGACAGAGAGACAGATCAGGACCAGGACCAGGACCAGGACCAGGACCAGGACCAGGACCAGCCTCCTCCTCCTCCCTCCTCCTAGGCCACAGTGAGGAGTGACTCCACTCCCTCCATTAAACCCGGCATAAACAAACACATGACTGCTGCTGATGGTATGTGCAATTACAAGTCTGGCAGCCATTTTCCTGTGGATGGAAATAAGGAGGGTCAGCGAGTCCACACAGCTGAGTCTTCCTGGGTCCGACTGATGAGGACAGGACTTATGTTACAGAAAACACTCGAGGCTTCACTGCGGTTGTGAAGACACTGAACCTTTATGTTAACATTTAGCAACAGTTGTGTTTAAGGCAACGTCCTTCTCTGAGGTTTTCTGAAGTGACATCTTTAAAATATCTTTTGTTGCCTCATCAACAACTTAAAAACTTCAAACATTCAACTCACATTAAAGTAATAGAAAAAAAAATACAGTTTAGAGACAATTTACCAGAAGCTGATGTCACAGAATGGAGCATTTTGATTGGTTGAAATGCTCTGACATCATCTGGGCTCAGCATGTGGAAGCTACACTTACAACTCAAACCTGGACTATCAAAGGACTCGAATATTAACACACTTTTTCTTCAAACAGCAGATTTTTCCTTTGATTTTTTTTATATTTTGATTCAAACACTTAAACTGTCTCTGTCCTATTTTCTACCAATCACTTCACGTCTGCATATTAAACACGAGTCTTTGAGTCTGGTGGCGACATTTTAGAAATGTATGAGCCTCAAACTAAAACACACGGCTTCCTTCAGACTTAATATCATTAATGTTTCAAAAGGTAACTGAGATCCCAAAATGTATTCAAACACTGCTCCACATACAGTTACTGGGACATGCTGCAGTTGTTTGATTTGAGGATGTCTGTAGATTTTTCTCCTATTTACTAATGAGCTGATCTTAAAAAAAAAAAAGGAAGATTTTGTGGGTAAAAAATAAACTTGAATCCAATCATCCTACAAAGCTGTACATGTTTTTATTCTTTCTGATGTCCCAATATTTTATTTTATTCAGTGAAATGCTGGAGGCCCATTAAAGACACTGCAGCTGTGATTGATAGTGAGAAAAAAAATCACATGAAACTAAAGTTAAATAAAACATGATTTTTGACAGTTGCAACCACTGTATTCAGTTTTTTGTGTGCACAACTATTGGTTACACTCCTGTACTAGCATGTTATAATATACATTATGTATTATAATTAGTTGTAATATTGATGTGATTAAGTTTGAGTCCACTACATCATTTTGTAACATTTCATTTAATTACAACAGACACTGAGCTTTTCCAGTGTTTAATAGTTTTTCACGTGGGTAAAATCAAAGTTTTAATTTCTAATGTTATTCCATTTAATATTAACCTTTTACTTTCTTGTATCGTCAAATAAATCATTTTACTTTTCATTTTACCTTGTTTGATTTTTCTTCTGTCCACTCTTACATCTTTGAAGTATTGTTAAATGTTTTAAATTGATACAGCAATGTAATCATCTTCGACTGCTCCAATGTTGTGTTTGCATGTACTGCATGAACCAATTATCTTCCATGGCTGAAGAAATAAAATAAAAATAAATAAAGTTGTGTTGTAAATTACTTGGATTTTTTTTTTAACTATTGGAAAAACAACAATAATTTCTCAGATATTTACCCAACTACCCTACAAATGAAGGTATTTCATTACAATCATAGGAAACATCAACAGAAGAATTTAAAGGGCCAGTACCACAACTTTTACCAGCACAGCAAAGCCTCTGAACAACAACAACAACTCACTATCTTTAAGACTAATGCAGCAACTATTTCACAAGCGTCTCATCAACAGATAAAAACAAACACGGGCTACACTGAATAAATCAAAGCTCCTCTCTGAAGGTCCACTGATAAAACTACACAGCTCAAAGTGCTCCCATACGCTGCCGTGCCTTTTTAGAGCTGCATGGTACACACTCGTACTCTCTGAGATGTACAGGTGTCCAATTACCTGAGTTATCAGTTCATCATACAACTGATACTTTCCACTGGATGCCTGAGAGGACGCACCGGCCGAGCGGCTCCCTCCAGTCTATTCATACCTGACCATCAAACATTACATAACGGCTCCAGGTGCACAGTGGATGGAGGATCTGCTGTCGCTGTGGGGACACCAGCGGCCGCCTCTCTGCACTTCTGCGAGGCCGCCGGAGGACGAGGGAAAAGATTTTTGCACCAGCAACGATGGAAAACACCAAGAAAACCAAAAAATTAAATATAAAAACCACAGAGTTAAAAGAGCTGCAACAGTGATTAGTTTCACTGATAATTTGGTGGTAGGTTTTCTTGATTAACTGTTACCTATCTTTTAAAATATCCACAAATACTTAAATTTGTACATTTAAAGGTCTAAATGGGTGATTTTTTTTCCATATTTGATTGAAAATGTTAAACTATTTACCTCTCCTTCCCTATTTTCTATATCATTATTTGTGGATATTGTAGGACAAGTAAATAAAATAACTGCAAATATTCACATTTAAGGATCTAAACTTTTTAATTTTTCTGATTTTGCTTAAAAAAATCAACTATTTACAACTTCTTGTTTCCAATTTTCTGTCAATATAATCATTTCAGGTCTTTAGTTATGAGTATTATACAAAAAACAAACAAAAACTGCAAATTTCCACATTTAGGACCAAATTTTTATTTTTTTTCCCCAATTTTGCTTTAAAAATCAACTATTTTCAATTCAACTCAATTTGTTGATCTAATAGTTTCAGTTCTATATTTAAACAGATTACACAATAGGTGTTTGTTGTTCACGTCACTTGATGACTAGACGTCGCCCGTTTGTGTCTTATCTCGCCTTCTAACACATATCTACAGACAACAGACCCACTGCGTGTCACTGTTAGATTGTATTTTCATGCTCAGCTGAGTGGACGTTGTTTTGATAACGAAATCGTAACTGAAAGTGAAATTCTGAAATCTTCACGATTTCTATTTAAAGTCCATGTGATTAAGAAAACCAGCTGTTTAAAGTTTGTGGCTGCTGCTGTGACGACGTCAGCTGCTGGTGTCGGTGTTAAATTTACTCAGCTGTAGCTAATTAATGTTCATTCTCAAAGTTAGCAAAACCACAGAAGAAGAAATCCTGGCAGTTATCGTGTTTATAGGCTCTTTGAAAGCCACTGTCGGCTAATTTACACCAGACCAAAGGTGGTTTTGTGGAAGAAGAAACAGCACCTTGTTTAATTTTTACTATTTTAAACAATAAGGACTTTTTAATATTTTCTTTAAAAGAGTAACTTTTTTTTTCAGCTTAGTAGCTGCAGCGTGTAAATGACGGTGCTGGTGAACACTGTTGGTGGTACACAGAGGTTACCTACAAATACACGGCTACTTTTGATGCCAAGATTATATCATTGTATGAATATATCTCTGTGTACTATCAATATCATATCATTTATCAGCCAGCTAAAAAACATGGGCCATATCATCCTTTCACAGACATATAGGTATCAGCATATATATATATGTTCGGGTTTGATCTGCAATGAAAGTTATTTTAAGAACATGTTGTATAACAGCTACAGTTACTTTTAACATCAACATTTCAGAAGTAAAGTATATTGTAACATCAAATTAACTATTTGTCTACCTTTAAAAATACCCATATTAAATAAAAGTTACTTTCTCTATCACCTCCAATGCAAAATAATGTTAATAAAGTTATTTTTTTAAGAAAGAAACCTTCTAAGTGCCTCTGCAGAGTGATATTTATACTAAAACTACGCAGAAAATTTCTATTTGGTGGGCTTAAAACCCATGTAAAAACAAATTTTTACCCTTTGTTTTTTAAGACACACTGAGTTGAGAAATCTTTGCTCTTAACTTTGTGATTAATCCATTTACTTTATTTTTTTGTACTTATTTTACATATTTTATTTGTGTTCTTTTAATGTTTTATTGTCCATGTGTTTTTATTGTTGTCTTACTATTACAACTGAACAGCACTTTGTTCAACATCTGCCTCTATAAATACAACTGACTTAACCATATGACTAAACATTACATTTTTCTACTTTAAACTTGGTATTAGTTTGAAAAATCCTCCATCGGTCGGGCTCTACTGACACAATATCTACATATTTGTGAACAAAACAGATTATTTTTCAATACAAACTGACTTTTTATTCAACAAACATTTGCAATTGCTTGGCAGCATCGTATTAAATGCAGATTTATGAAAAAATACAGCACTGTAGCTTCATTTAGCGAGTTTGAAATAGCAATACCGCTCAGCCAAATCACAATTAGACATGTCCTAAGCCCTATAAGATTTTATCAAGCTTCAATAATCAAATTAAGTGACACAAACTAAACATAAAAATCAGAATATCAATTGATTTTCAGCAAAAAAAAGTGAGAAGATCAAGAGGTTTGAGTTTTGTTGGAGCAGCAGCAGAAATGTATTTACTCCTAAAACCTCTGATGAAGAATCCAAAATGTATCACAATGTTTTTATATTTTAACTCTGGTGAATCTCACTCGTTTTTTCCCCTCTGTGCAGCAACCAACGTCGTGCAGTGTGTTTTTTCGATGCAGCTATACGTCATTCATTTAGGCTGCCAGCCCTTGAGTTGCCTGTAGAGAGAAGATGGCTCTAATCACTGGCTGCAATACAGGAAAACATCCCGCTGCACCCTTTTCCTGACACGAAGCCTGGTCCGAGATGCAGGCGCGGCTCGTGCTTCTCTCCCCTCCGCAACACATGCAACCTCTACAATCTCTTTATTCCTGCATCCAAATAACAAACCAGCGCTTCTTCGCTTTCTTTTTTACTGAGATGACCTAGATGTACGTGTGATTTGCAGACCTGATCATGAGCGGAATCCCCGCGGTGTGATCGTGAACCACCGGGGGAAAACACGGACAGAAAGCGTCACACTCACCAAAGGGTGGAGGTGCAGGGGGGATTATTATTATCATTATACTGATAATAAACACGCAACAACAAAAAACAAGCCTAGATATCGGGGTAAAAGCTTCGGTCTAAATATAGATGTCGTATCACCGTGCACACGGGATGGGGGATACCCTGCAGTGCACTACTAACGCCGAGGAACAATCGCTTCACTATTAGAGATGCATGAATAACTAGTTCAATGCTGGAGAAAATGACGGAGGATTACCGTGCACACGTATTATTTTTACATGTTAACCAGACAGCAGTGCCTCCAACACGTTATCGTTAAGGTTACATCACCTTCCACAGTGCAATCTAATACACCAAAAATAAAAAATAATTAAAATGTGATGGGTAAATTAACTTTGCAGTGAAACATTTTGTTTTCACACAGTGGATAAACCCCTCTCCCTCCCCTCCATCAGCATTACGCACCACAGAGTGATATCTCGGTGAGTCTTCCTGCAAAGAAACAGAACAAAAAGTACAATTGTAGCCATAATTGTTCAGCAAATCTTACTGTTTCGCTGAAGTCACTAGAGAATACGATATTTTAGCAGAATATTATACGAAGATGCTTAAAAATTGCGACTGTTTAGGAGTAATTAACCAGAATCCCGATATAAAAAATACTAAAAGCGAAGCTAGCCAGCTTTACTGGTAGCTAACGCTAGCCGAGCAGCTAGTTGAGCTAAAATCGCCAGCTAGCAAAATAACATCGTTAAAAAAGCGTAAAGTGCGCATACTCACGTCACTATCGACTTCGATGTCATCGTTATCACTCATTCTTCGATAAAATGTTCTAGTTTAAAGGGAACGGGAGGCTAAAAACACAACATGGATCAGTTTAGCACCGAGCGGCGCTCCAACAGACGGACAGCTAACAGCTCACGTTCTGTTTGGACAGAACCGAGGTGGACTCCACCGTCTCCACGTGACTACACTCCACACACACAGCTGCCGCGGCCCAGCACGCATGCGCTAAATCGCGGGGGCGTGTGGCATTTGTAGTCCCTTTGGTTGTTTTTCCGTGTTTCATCAAGAAAACTCATTTTTCAAAGCATTTTCACCGCAAAACTATTTTTTGAAACAAACATTCGTCTCACGAGAAGCCGTGAAATCATGAGAGAAACGATTGAATTTTATTATAATAGCAAGAACTTTTTATTCGTGAACTACAACATCCAGAGGTCATTTAGCTAGCTTGCGACGTCACTGCGTCGTTTTTCTCGAGATGCATTGTGGGAATTGTATTTGGAGTTGTATTTGTATGTCAGAGACGCTAAATAGGGCCATGGCTGAGACACGTGGATTTCAAGATTACACTCAAGAAGCATAAACTCACACAGACTCAGGCCCACCACCAGGAAACTACAAATAAACACAAATAATGTTATTTTCTTGATCTTTTTCATTGTTATTCTTTGTTTTTATTTTCCTTATTTACATTTTTTTCTTTTTCACAAAATCTTTATAGTAATACTGCCAATATAACACATCTCGAGTTAGAATATGAAGGATAAATTGATTAGAAAATGTATTTTTGTTTTTATCATTTACTGGTTCCATTCACTAAAATATTAGTTTTGTGTGCTTTTCTTATCTTTTTATTCCAGAATACAAAAAAATCTGCAATATTTTTATGGATTTTTTTTTTGTTTTTACCGTTAACTGGTGTTTTATTTAAAAAAAAAAAAAATAGAAACAATAAATCTAGAAAAGGCAAATTGTTTGAGCTGCAGCTCTAAAAATACAGTATGATGCAAAACATAACACATTTGGGACAACTTTACATAAATCAGTGAGGAATTGACATGTCGGGGCTGATCTGAGGACAAATTGCAAATAATCTGCCCTGGTGCTTCCGTTTTTCACAAAATTGTGCTGTAGATAAGAAGCTTACACTGTGGCTTATTTTGCTCTGCAACAGTGGAGCAGTAAATGTGTGTAAAAAAAAAAAAAAGAAAAACAACAAGCTGGGAGCAGCCTCATCCTTTCCACAGCAGGTCAAGAGGCCACAGCAGCTGCAGACGACACCCCGCACCTTCATCGCCTTCCCTGCAGATAGAGGGCTTCAGACCCGCACTGACCTTCATCCTCCCATCTTATCCTCCACCTTCAAGTCAATACGGATCATCCCCTTTCTGTCTTATTTCTGTTTCTCATCTTCCCTGCCAATTTGGCCCCCCATCTACTATTTTATTGAATTGCGCTGTATGTCCTGCAGCGGCAAAGCCAAACAGGGTCACCCACAAATATGGTCCATAACTGTATAGCCTTTTTAAAAGATGACAACACAATAAGGCCGGGCTTTAATAATGCATCTGCTGCAGTGAAGCCTCTCTCCGTCTTCATGGATGACAGCAGAAAACCATCTAGCTATATTTGTGCTCCACAAATGCATTTAAATTACCTCAAGGGGATGGGGTAGTGTTACAGAAAAAAATATGGTAATGAGTTGGAGCTCACAGAAACTGAAAATTTTCTGCTATCCCGCCACACCCTTAATGCTATTTCCCTCAGGCCTGAGCTGAGTTATGAAGTGTTTTAGCACCATCTCAGCTCATCGTGTTCAGGCTGCTGGGAGCTCACTGCCAGGAGACGCTGCTCGGCGGTGGCTGGGACTGAAGAAGGAAAAACTAGTAAAAAAATCCAGGCATGTGAAGCAATGGGCTGTAATTTTAGTTATAGAGGCTGATCAGTCCAGCCAGAGTCTGTCTCCCCTCCCCCTATGTCCTTACAGGGCCGGCCTGTTAAACCATTAAAATGCCCTCCTTTTGTCCCCTTGCAGCATATTGCAGACTCTACTGGAAGGGCCCCGGTACGCGGTCACCATCAGAGATTTGGCCATTGTTGTTGGTGCATGACTTATGAAAAGAAGAAGGGGGTGCACTGTCAGATATTGCACCAGATTAAGGGTAGAGTGGATTCACTGTGCCAGTAAAGTGCCTCGGAGGTTTATCAGGAGCAGCAGCTTTCAATGCTGTGCATGGAATTTAAAAAAAAGCATATGGATCTAACATTTCAAAATGTCTTTCATAATCAGAAATACATAAATTCACTTACAAGTGATCAGAGATGTTTAATTTTTAGTTTTGAATAGAAACAAACTTTGTGGAAGATGCAGACGTAACTGATCCAACAGCCATCTGTATGAATGTGGTGTAAATTATTTACCATCATATCAAATGTTATCAGTTTCTAGCATAACATAGCATAGCATAGCATAGCATAGCCTAGCATAGCGTAGCCTAGCGTAGCCTAGCGTAACGTAATGTAACGTAACATAAAGTAGCGTAATGTAACGTAACGTAATGTAACGTAACGTAATGTAACGCAACATAGCATAGCATAACATAGTACAGCATAGCATAACATAACATAGCATAGCATAGCATAGGATAACATAACATAACATAACATAACATGACATAGAATAGCATAGCATAGCATAACATAACATAGCATAGCATAGCATAGCATAACATAACATAGCATAGCATAGCATAGCATAGCATAGCATAACATAACATAGCATAGCATAGCATAACATAGCATTGCATAGCATAGCATAGCATAGCATAGCATAGCATAACATAGCATTGCATAGCATAGCATAGCATAGCATAGCATAGCATGGCATAACATAATATAACATAGCATAGCATAACATTGTATTAATTTGATTAATTTAGAAACCTATATTCACACAT
>OOFC01022930.1:0-11347 GCA_900323345.1 Pseudochromis fuscus
ATGAATGGATGGATGAATGGATGGATGAATGGATGGATGGATGGATGGAATGAATGGATGGATGGATGGATGAATGGATGGATGGATGGATGGATGGATGGATGGATGGATGGATGGATGGATGGATGAATGGATGGATGAATGGATGGATGAATGGATGGATGGATGGATGGAATGAATGGATGGATGGATGGATGAATGAATGGATGGATGGATGGATGGAGGGATGGATGAATGGATGGATGGAATGAATGGATGGATGGATGGATGGATGGATGGATGGATGGATGAATGGATGGATGGATGGATGGAATGAATGGATGGATGGATGGATGGATGGATGGATGGATGGATGGATGGATGGATGAATGGATGGATGGATGGATGGATGGATGGATGGATGGATGGATGGATGGAATACACACATTACATATGATATGACTGTCTTTTCATGTCATTTAAGTCATCTAACTAGCAATGGATACAACTACTCAAAATAATAACTGTACTGTTGGTAAAAAAAAAAGAAGGTATGGTTCCTAATGCACAGATTTATAAATAACGATGAACTTTTTGCCCAAATTTCCTGTGGGTAGTAATGACAGCTCCTGACTGACTCCATTTACTGATGATTGACTTCACATTGTGGTCAGAGTATTCAAGTAAGGGTTTGCACCCATGTGCTTCAACACAGTGACAGCAGGGAGCAGCCAGATCAGCTGAGAGGTCAGGTAGTGAGACAATGTCTTTGCAGGTCTTTGCAATCAAGAAGCAAAACACCTGTCCACAGTTGCACTACAATAAGCACAGGCTCTGCTTCACACTTTTTGCAAAACATTACACACAGTGATTTGTAAAACTCTACATGCATGTTTACACCTTAGACACAGATCAGGATTGTGAGGTTACTTCCTTCCCATTACAAAGCTCCAGCTGTCCAATGGCCACACTAATGAACAAACTGGAGCACCACATCCACCAGGACACACGTGCTTCATTGAAAATACAGCAGTCAGGAGATAATGATTAGAGTTACAGTATTGTTCTGGTTGTTGCTTTAGATTTTCTTCAGAATTGCTCTGAGTGTTTGTACTTCAAACAGTAATTTTTATTTTCTGTCTTTTATTTTGTTCTGATTTTCATTGTTGATTGATATGTCAGTGTAACTGAGTGTGGTAAAAAAAAATAAAAAAAAATAATAATAATTCAGTCTGCAACATCAGTGTAGTACAGTGCTTGGTAAGTTTATAGTATTTTTGTACTTTCTCTGTGTACCTCAGAGTAATCATGAAGAATGTTGTCGGTATCTTTTTATCTAAGTCATCCCACATAAAAATGTTTGGCAAAAAAGTCTAGCACATGCTCTTTCCTAACTCAGGGTTTTTTACAAATTTGTTTTGTATTGATCACAGTATTGTGTAACTGACTGCAATCGTGTCTGATCATTTTAAGACTGTTAGTGAGATGATGTTTTCAAAATTGCATGCAAATAATTGAAAAAAGCTGTATGGCTACTTTGTCTGTCATTATTCAAATGAACAACTGTATTTCAAACATAAATTTCTCATTTTGTCCAATGATTCCTCTGTCTCTATTGTTTAGAACCACAAAAAGAAACGTATTGTAACATGTATCAAGTGTTTTTTGCACTAATGTAATTGATTGAAAAAACAACTTAGGACTGAAACTACTGGTATCCTGTGTGTGTGTGATCTGAAGTAGTGTTCCTACAGTATTTCAGAAAAGGTGAATGATTTGAACCACAGATTCAGAAGTGAGAGTTTTCTTCAATGATATGATGAATGGTTTGGTGGTGGTCGGAGGGGCCGTAGGCGCAAATTAGCAGCCACGCCTCCGTCAGTCTGCCCCAGGGCAGCTGTGGCTAACTTAGCTTACCACCACCGGTATGAATGGGTGTGAATGAATAATGGTCTCTGTAAAGCGCTTTGAGTGTTTAGAAAAGCGCTGTATAAATCCAACCATTATTATTATTATTATTAATAATATTCAGAAGAGGAGAATTGGAGGATACGTTCAAGTCTTGTTTCAAACAGCTACAGAAAAAGCCGACGTTTGCATGTCAAACTTTCAGGATTCATATTTCTGAAACTTCTCAGATTTCTGGAGAGTTTCCATCAGGCTGCAGTCTGAGCACAGAGATCACACAAACATCTCTTTACCTCATGATCCGAAACCTTGGCCATATGTAGTGTGAATACCCAACATTGTACAACTGTATTTAGAACAGAATAGATCCTCTTTAAAGTCCCTGCATTTCAGGCAAATTCATTTCTATCTGTCAAAGCTGCAAGGACGTTCCTCTAATATGTATATATTAAAGATATATCTTTGAATTGCATTCATCACATTCTTGTTTTCAGCTGGAGGAAAGCTGTGTCCTTGTCACCATTATTAGTACACGACTTTAAAGCGGGCGTCAGTGTTCCTTATAACGGTCCCGTCATGCTCCAGCAGCTCTGCTCGCAGATGGCCAGTTAAATATACTAAATTGTGCTATAAGGAGGTGATCAGCCAGGGATCATTAGGCAACCTGTGAGGTTGGCAGGTTGACCTCTTTTGAGATGAGCGTAATTTCATATTCCTATTTCCATTTCAAATAAGTATGTGAGGCCATTTGCTTGTATTTGGGTAGGAAGTACCACCGTAAAACAAAAACAAATATCTTTCTCGAAACTCTACAAGATGGAAAACTAAGCCAATCAGCAGCAGTTTAGACAAACTCATATCCAATCAGAGAGAATAATTACTTGGCAAAATGCAAACAAGACAAACAGCGTTACATCCTGGGAAAAAAAAAGACACTTCCAGCGATTGTTTCACTTGGCGAAGAAATATAAATATTAGCATTCATTAACATGATGCTGAAAAGAAATCTGGTGCATCCTCTATGTTTCAGCCAGAGTGGGTTGAAATTGGTAGCTGTCTGAGGAGGTGGGACTTTTTGGTGTTAAAAAGAAAAGAGACTGTGAAGAGCACCACAATTATCTTACAGCCATCCTGTGTGAGTGTTTTTTTTTTTTCATCACGTTTGCATCTCATTTTTTTTGACAGGAGAGAACAAAGTAAGCCTCAGACACTGGCACATCTTGGCCATTCAACATCAATTAATTTGACTTGAGTCTGTTGCCTCCTTTGCTAACCAGATGTGTGCAATATTTTTTTTCCCCGGGCCACTGAAAAAAAAAAAATCAAGGATATTTGTGGCAGTGACCTCTGCCAAAGTAGATTTATCTTCTTCTTGCTATAATCACTGTGGTCAGATCATTAAAACTGAGTGACACCGCTAAGAGACAAGAAGATAGTCAGGTACTTGTTAGCGAGGAGCTCACACATGGCGAAAATGCAACAGAATTATTGTCCTTGCTCTTCAGCGGCTCATCGGTTTGATGCTTCACACTTTAAGTGTTTTCCTCCACCTCCTTACTCACACAATCCAATCCCTTTTCTTCCACTTCCCCCCTTTTAACTATTCTCCTTTCCCTCCTACTACTTCAGCTCTGTCCTTGTTCCTGTGTGGACAAAACAGCAACTTAATACTTCAGTATTTTCTTTACAAGGTCATCAATCTCTTGCACGAATGTTCGATCCTGGATTGCTATTTGAGAAAACAAACTTTTACAAGGACATATTCGTGAGTTGGAGTCGGCCTCGAGGATGAATGTTTTTCTTGCTTTTGAGTTTTGTTTTTTTGTTGCTGTTGTTTTTTTGTCGTGTTGGTTCAGAAGTGAGTGAGTCCTCTCTGTTGAGTAAACATCTGAAATGTGAGCTAATGTAATTCTGTTGTTATTTGGGACAGAATTCCTGTTTCCAGTTGAATCAAACAATTTGCAAGTGCTACAAATTTTCAGTTCATGTAAACCGATGTAATCCCACAGCCTTACTCCACTGCTTTTAAGAAATAGATTATACCGTTGTGTTATCAAGACTTCACTTCTTCTTATCATGAATTATGTTAATCAAACAACAAATCATTAACATCACTGCTTAATTGGAAAATGTAAAATATCCTGAAGTCCTTTCCTGGATAAAACCACACATACGCTGCACTGTAGTTCAATTTGTTTTCTCCTAATTGGAAGTAATGGAGCTTACATGAGGCTCTGCAGGGGCACACGGCAAGGTCCAAAACAAAAGAAAGAATTAGATGAGTACATTGCAGCCGTAATTGAAGGGGCTACATCGATGGGTGTGAACTCCAGCTGTCCGCTGGACTGAACCTATACAGCACCAGCTTATATAGACCCCGATCAATAATGCAGAGCAGGGAATGATAAAAACAAAGTACAAATATAGATCCTTACAGTGGAAGAGGCTTTCTTATTTGTTTCACACTCCATATGCTCTTTTTAAATCAATTTTGTATTTTATTTATGGTTTTGGAGGAGGACTATCATTGATTAAGTTGGGGCTGATGGAAACTAACACACAGTTATTAGTAGAATCCCTCTTGTTAATCATTTTATATTCAGTATCAGTTTCACATTATAGAATATGTTATTAATTCATTACAAGATGTGAGTTTTAATAACAGATTTCAATGCATAAATCCTGGTAGTGCCGCAAGATAGTTTGTGTCAATCATTTCATATTTCTATATTGCTACATACTGATTACCTCAGATCTGTCTGTGATACACAACAGAGCAAGCCCCTCATTCACTTATCCAGGCGCTAACCACAAGCTAACATCTCCATAACTGCTTCATTTCTGATTTGATATTCAAGCATAAAACCAGACAGGAGCCCAAGCTGTGATAAAAGCTTACTAACACTGGTGATACAGCAGCAGCAGCAGCAGCAGCAGCAATATGGAAATCATGGTGGAAAAAAACCCAAACATACAGTCTTTGTAAAGCACAGCTCACTATAGGACTGAGATGGAGAGAAGTAAACCTGCACTCACAGGATGCCAACAGATGTGGACTTTTTAATCCCAACATTATCAGTTTTGACGAACACTTCCTTACTCTTCATTTACCTCACGTCCGCAGTATATTCAGCTTTTCCCATTTCTACCTCCCCCGGCCTAAACACTAGTGAAATCCATCTGTTCTGATTCCTCTGACCCAAAGGGAATCCCAATTTTTCATTTCAGTTGTAAAACTATTGCTCCCTGCCATCAGAGAAAACCCAGAAAGTCCCAGACAGCTGTGATGCCAAAGCAGGATATGGGATAAATGTGGAACTTTGTAGCTTTGAGTTTACTTTATAGTGACACTATTTTTAGACATTTTTGATGAAACTTGAATTTTGGATTGTGTGATGTATTCTGTGAGAAACTAGTATTTTATTTTATTTTTTTCGCCTTCTTCTGAGCAGCCACAGCAGCAGTAGTAACGCTGATGCTGACCTTATCCCAGTGTGTCCTGTACACTTTTTGCAGCTGTCATGTTTTGGGGGTAATGTGGATTTCTACACCACGGCTGCTGCTATTTTTGTTTAATTATAGTATGGGTTTTACACCTTGAGAAATGTCCCCATTATTATGAAATTATTGCATCAGGGAATCTTCCTAGGTTTGCTGAGATAGCTCATGCTAAATGTGCAAAAAAAACAAACAAAAAAAAAACAGTCAGATACATTTCAGAAATGTGTGTTGTCAGGCTATTTCCTAATTTTTTGTCTTGTGATCAATAATAACACAGTATCCTGCAGGGAGACAACATGTCGATTAATTAAAGTTTTAGTGTTTAAGCTTTTTAAAGTGATTAGTACATTTTGTAAGTCTATTTTCAGTGGTGGACAGTAAGGGAGTACATTTACTTGAATACTGTACTTAAGTACATTTTTTCAGTATTTGTACTTTACTTGAGTATTTGTTTTTTTGGAAACTTTTACTTTCACTCCACTACATTCCTAGGAAGTGTGTGGTTACTTACTTTATATACAGTCTATGCTGGCAATGCGTTTCAGGCGGCTTGTCCAGGTAGAGGTACCGTCGCTCATGCGCAAATCGGCAGGAAGTGACCGGCAGCGAACCGAACAATAAAGAGGGAAGACAGGAAACAGCATGGTTTTGTCGTTTTATGTTTTTTTAAAAATGCTATATAGCATGTTAGCCTCTCGGTGGGAAATTTGAAAACAAAAAAGCAACAGTCAACCAACAAAGTATTATGCACACTCTGCAGGAAGGAGTTTTCTTTTAATCGAAGCCCTTTCAGCTTAAAATACCACATTAACAGGAAGCAGACGTTAGTTGGGGATTGACTCGGGCACTGAGAACAATACAGCAATGTACTGATATTAGAAAATGTACTTTTACTTTGTACTTTTGAATATTTAAGTATTTTTAAATGCATGTACTTTTGAATACTTGAGTATTTTTAAACGTAAGTACTTAAGTACTTTAACTTGAGTAACATTTTGACCAATAACTTTTATTTGTAGTTGAGTAAGATTTGACCATGAGTATCAGTACTTTGACTTAAGTACTGAAGTTGAGTACTTTGTCCATTTTTGTCTATTTTTAGTGACTCAACAGAAACAGAACAGCTTTGACACATCCGAAATGTTGGTGCTGATGTTTGTTTTAGGGCTGCAACCTTTATTCGACATAATAGATTACGTCGATTATAAAAGTTCATCAATGTGGAAATTCAAGAATCAATGCGTTGTATTATTGTTTTTTTTATTGGTAAAATCAAATACCAGCTGGGAAAAAGTCATCTGTACTTGCAGTTCCCCACAGGAACTGGTGGGGGCAGTATCACTCCCAGTGTTGACGTTATTCACAGAAATCCACAGGAAGAAGAAGAAGGGGGACCAGGACAGTGACGGGCAGCAGATCCAACCAATAAAGACTGAAGATGCAAAACAGCACGGCTTTTTTGGGTTTTATGTTTTTGTTTTTTTTTAAAAAGGCTAAATAGTATGTTGGCCCTCTTGATGGGAAATGTGAGTACAAAAAACCAAGACAGACAATCGACTGACATAAAGTACTACGCACACTTTGCAGGAAGGAGTTTTCACTGAAGCACTTCCTGTTTAAAATACCGCATTAATGGGAAGCATATGATAGTCGAGGATTCTGCTAGCACTTAAGCTATCCAGAAAATTTCAGTCACATTATTTTTTTGAGACTGAATTTGGATGATTTTTTTTCTATGTGGGTGCTAAAAGAGTCGACGCACTTGGAGGATATGTTGGAATTATGTGATATTACAGACTCTGTGATGAGACATTTGGTCTTCATACCCTCTCCTCAGTGTGAGCTGGACACGGACAGAAAGTCAAAGCCGTTTGACACTCTGAGAGTGTCCAGTTCTGTGACATTATGTTGGTATTTCTGTTCACAAATGATGTCCTCCCTTTGCCTAACAGACTGTGATTTCCTGTGTGCATCGGAGCGTTGTGCTGCTGAATTTTTAGACGATATCACAGTCAAGCTCCGATTCTCTTTGAGAAAGGGTCATAGGATTATCTGCTGGGTAGATGAAGCAGCTGCATAAATTCAGGTTCTGTGTTGGACCATGGCAGCAGGAACAATGCATAAATCTTTATTTATCTGTCAGGTTTTTTGTGTTTCTTTTTACCTCCTCCTTGGGTCAAGAGCTTTGGGTAGTGACCAACAGAATTATGGATTCATGCGGCCAAAATGAGGTTTATCCAGACGCTAACGGGGGCTCCGTGACACAGCGAGGAGCCAGACGGTACGGAGGGCGTCTGAGTTAAGCCTACTCCTTTGCATTCAAAAGAGCCAGATGATGTTGTTTGGCACCTGGTAGGGGATACCAACCCCTCATGTGCATCCCTTTGAATGTATACCGGCCACGGCTGACTGAGAGAACAGCCCCCGGCAGGCCCAGGACGTGCTGGAGAGGGATGCTACAGGGGCTTCCAGCTGGCAGGAAAACTCCTTGGGATCCCCCAAAAGAAGCAGCGGCTGTAGAAACAGACGTGCACATTGCTGCTTTTCTTATTGGCACCTCAAACAGGAAGTGAAGAACAAAAAGAAAAGCATAAAGTTATGCCTGCCTGATTCATCCCGATCATGGTTACTTACAAAGACGTGCCTATATTTGACTATTAAAATAGAGGGTGACCACAAAGATTTCATGGTATATTTCAAGATGGATCTCTCTCTTTATCTGAACATTGAATCTGACAAGATCGTGACTGTCTTGTGGGGGATTCAATGAAATTGAAAAAGTAAAATATCTGGCGTGACACCAACATGTTACATGACCAGCGAGCATGTTTGCTCCAAAGCGTATTGTCAAGAAAAGCAGAAGTTCCTTCCCATTGTGTTAAAATGATGAATAATAAATACATCGTGGCTTCCAGGTAACTCTCTTGCCCCAACCAAAATGTCTGCCATGAAATTTTAAAAAGTGATGTCCTGTGTTCACAAGGGCGTTGAAGCGTTGATTTGATTTTTAAGAAGAAGAAGAAGAAGCCTTTGCTTTGATGTCTGCATTTTCATCCAAAATCAATCAGCCTGAAATACAGATTTCCCTTCGAAACTGTTGCTGTGACAATAAATGCACCAGTCGTTATTTATTACACTGCTGAGCATATTGTGCCACTGCACCGTGAACACTAAAACACCAGAATAATGTATAAAGAATAAAAGAGAGAGAATGATACTGAACCTCGACACAGTTAGGAGCGAGTTGTATAATCCCTCCCTCACTAATATGGCTAGAGGTATAGTATTAGTCTTAAATATAATATGCTTGCTGCCAGGAAACAATGTCCCTCTGTGGCAGACAGAGGTTGAACATGACATCTTGCTGCTCCATATGGAACAGACCTTAGGGGGCAGGTTGTTAGTGGGAAGCACAATGCAAAGTGAATGAGGGATACAAGGTAAATAAAGAAATAAGTGCGGACTGGAGCAGTTATTCTTGTTGCTGACGTACTTTTTCGTACGCCCAGTGGAAGCACAGGCACAGGGATGGGCTCTAAACACGGCACCTGAGCGCTGTAATAAGTAGGCCAGTTGATTCAATGGTGCTCCACACCTGAAGTTACAAGAAATCTCCAAAAGCTGCCTGTGAGTGATACGCAGTGACAATGTGCTGTCGCTGTTTTCTGGTGGAACAAACCTCATCTTTGCTGGTTACGCTGTGTTGTTAAAGTTTAAATTAATAAGTCATACTCTCTGCAGACATATTATTTAATACTGAAGTGATGTATGACCTTAACTCTCTTTGAGCCAGAGGTCAGGAGATAACCAGTATGAGATCAAGTCAGCTCTAATCTCCATTTTTTTCCCCTATTGTCTAGAACAACAAGCTCAGACTTAACATTCAGGTTAAACACTTTATATACTGAAGTCTGTGAACCGCAGCCCTTTGTTAGTGCATGTCCTCGACGAGATGAGCATAGAAATAATCTGTTGTAATAATAAAGACCTATAGGATTTACCTAACCCTTAACCCTTTGATCAAGGGAGGGATGGTGTCCTTTATGAGAGAATACAAAAGTAATTCTCTGATTTAATGCTCATGAATGACCTTTGAAATAATCTTTTGGCACATTATACTGAGCTTAATACACTTTAATGTGATAGAGGAAAAAAACTATAAAACATGTTATTCATCATTTTATTCAAATCTCAGTTGTTACTGCCTCTTTTCACTCACTATACGGACTCACACTGCGACACGAATTGTATATCACAGTTTTAAATATATTGTACACCCTGCTTACACTGCTCTTTAAAACTGAGCCACACAGCAGCTCTTCTATAGCTGCTATTTTATTGACCTCTGCAGGGAAATTGGCTCTCCACATGTCTTCCTGCCGTGCAGAAATCAGAATTCATGGTCAGCTACATGCCTAGCAGGAAGTGTGTAGGACATCCCAGACTGAAAACGCCAGTGTCCTGCAGTCCTATAGCACTCCTCCTGCTCTCAGAAAAAAAAATCAAAAATCTAATTTAAATAGATCGGTATGGGAAAAATGTATTGCACACTAAAAGCGTGGGATATGTCCTGATCCTTTTGTGAAAGATTGATGATAATAATAATGTCACATAGGTTAATCTCTGCTGCTGCTGCTTTACAGTAATGATCTTTGACTTAATATTGTGACCTTACCACCACATTCAAGGACAATAGATGGCCTTAATGGGATAAATTCATGACATGCTCTCATCTTTTATACTGAGAATAGTGCAGGGAAATTATAATGGCAATATGAGTTACAAACATATTTTATAACATATTTGCTTGGCTGATGTTAAACACATTGATGTCAGGGTTTTAATGAAAACACTACAACAAAGATTGGATCAAAATTAAGAGAATCTAGAAATATGTGAAACACTTGCCTGTATATTTAATTCATTGTCTCCTCAGAATCAATTTGCTCATTTTCATTTATTTTCTTTGAGGATAATTTATACATGTGAAATTGCATTTTCCTCTGGTGAGGACCTGAATTATCCTGCTCTCAATATGCAAACTGAGATAGATTGGATATTGGTAGAAAAACCAGCTTAGCCAATCACAAATCGGCAAAGATCCATAAGTACTTTAATTGCATACCCGTGGTTTTGCATATAGAGGGTAAAATAAATGAGTCCATAGCCCAGAGGAAAAGCCTGATACAGGAAAAGTACATGTAATTAATGATCTGGAATTAACTCACACTTTATGAATGTGTTTCAGCTTTACTGTGTCCATGTGCATTTTGCTCATTTAATTATCAGTATCTGAACATTTTACTTATTTATTCATGTTTTTAAATTGGGGTTTGCATTAGATATGGTACTGTAATTCACTGTACAAATGTAGTTAAAAAAAACCCAAAAAAACCTGTACCAGCTTGATGAGGGTACCTAGTATTCAACACTGCTTCCCAACAGTATTTCTTTTCCAAAATAGCTGGAGAGGCAACAGCTCTCCCCAGACTCTTTTTCCATTATATTCACTCTTCTGTTAAACACAGTGAGTCAGTAAATGCAGTGTAGCAGGGATAATAATAACGACCTGTGCCGCTTCTTCTAAATTTGTCAGTCTGACGCCGCGCTGTTAACCAATCTGAGAAAGTCTTTGGTTTGTCTGAACTGCAGAAGTTTAGTGACCCTGTAACTCTAATCTCACTCTCTCTCTCTCTCTCCAACTGAACTGCTTCCCACTCCATCACTGCAGCAAACATGAAGAGATAATCTGAGCGGAGATTATTGTGAGATTAGTTGTGTCTACTGTATGTTGTGTGTATGTACTGCAGCTGAAAGAACTAGATGCGTTGGCAGTCAGATGATGAATGAATGAAGGGGAGGGAAGGACGGACACAGGAGTGGATTCAAGGAAGATAAAGAAATAGGTGGGCAGATAAGCCTGAGTGGCAGACAGCCTGACGAAAAGAGGCGGCGGGGG
>OOFC01022930.1:11367-23754 GCA_900323345.1 Pseudochromis fuscus
AGAAGAAAAGAGGGGGGGGGGGGGGGGGAGGGGGGATAACTAGACAGGAAGGCACAAGGCAGACACTGACATGTGGCCCAGCCCGAATCAGGCTAAGAGGTCGTCACATTGGCTGACTATCCTTTAAACACAAATGGTTGCCAGCCAAGCAGCCTGACTGCTTGTTTTAAATGACCTATACTGCACTTTAGGCCAGTTACTAACCTTGAAGTGGCCTTGCATGAGGCGTGCTGACGCTTTTATCTTACTATTTCCTGTACTTATAGAAGCTACAAACCGTACAGTAAACATTTTGCATATTTTATAAAGCTTGTTTTACTGTATCATACATCAATGAACAGTGGTAAGCCAATGTCTGCTCTCCTGAAATAGCATCGTCCACACAGCAATCACTATAAAAAAATAACATAGTAAAGGTCAAATGGAGGTGCTCTATCTGACTGACCTCACTGAGAACAGTGTGTAGTATCAGCACATGAGCAGCATATCAGCCAGTCTGTATTAGGGTAAAAATACTGTATAGCAGGACAGTCTGGATTCAGTGTTTTTAAGTTGGTTTTGATCAATCAGATCTCCTCTGTGGCAGAGACAAAGAAACACTTCTGTTTCTCAACAATATTTTCAGTATTTCTTCAATCCCCTTCCTTTCGCACCGACTGTCAAACTGACATTTCCAGGTTGCATTTTGGTCAAAACCTTGTGTTTGCCGTGTGCGTGCGTGTTGACAGGTGTGTGTGTTTTCTCCCCTGCCAATCTTATATTGTTTGAAAGGGCAGCAAAGAGGGCCTGGAGTGTCTGGACTGAAGTGAATGCAATACATCAGCTGCTGACGTGTAATGAAATAAAAATGATGTAGGTGCTGTTGACACTTTGGTAAAATGCTCCCCTGGCCATAAGAAAAGACAGCCAGACAACGTTAGACAAAGAGAAAAAAGACACAGTTTTTAAAGCAAGTGCAAATTTTCAAATGACTGTCTCAGAATGTATTTCCCATGATAGCCTTGACTACCTGTCCTTTTCCCATTCACTGTAAGACTGAGCAATGTTCCAGGCTGTTATATAGCGACTAATGACACTTTAAAGGAAATGTCCACCAAAATTTGGGCAATGCAGAAATGTTTTTTCATGAATTACTAACTGCAAAACTAACAAGAAGCAACTGACTGGTTTTAAGTATGAACTTGTTTCAACTGTAGAAAGCACCCATTAAGGCTACTTGTTAAACATGCACCTGGTTAAAGTGTAACTGCAATTTTTTTAAGTTTTAGTATGTACTTGATGTTTTTTTTGTTTGTTTTTGAATGATCAGATATTGAGTGTGCAATCATTTTAGTATAGTTACTAAGTCGTATTAAAATACAACCACACATTATCTTCATAAAACTGTGGCAACAAAGTGACTCAACATAAATCCTTAAATAGTGGCTGGGGTCCTTTATTTATTTAAATGGCAGAAGTTAACAGGCTAATTTGAGGTCGGCTTATATCAGAGGCAGGACTTTAGTTCTGATTTCCTCAGGGCTTAGGCCAGTAGGGCCTAAGCCCAACCAAAAATGGACAAAAAAAAGTAGAAAATAAGGAAAGTTAAAAATTAACCTGGGGAAAAAAACACTGGGTAAATAAATCACGTAGGCCTGCTACATTGTGTCCCACCCACAAACCTATCAGAAAGCATTAGCCCTTTTACCCCAAACATTTAGCTGCTGACAGAAACTGACATGTGTCATGTGTGAATCTAATCACCGTAATTCTTCGGCCATTTGATTCCAGCTGATTCTGAAAGCCGAAAAGCGGAGCTTCCATATGCTACCGTAATGTAGGTAATATGTACGAAATGCTGCATGGCACGGCATGACTCCATTGCACTGCATTACTGCTGTAATGTATGTACTATATACGAAACGTTCCACTTGTTGGATTTCAGAATCAGCTAGAATCACGTCGCTGGTGCAAATGGCTGAGGAATTACAGTAAATTGGTTCATGCTAGTCACTCTGTATCCCCGGTGATACGCTCAGTAGTAGAGGGTTAAATAATATTTTCCAAAATAGAGAGATATGTAGATTGCCAGAGACTTCACTCAGTTTAATGACCAAAAGAGGCTGTTCTTTGGCAGCAATTAAGAAGCAGTGGTGAGTTTAACATTCATATTACATTTTATTGTATGAGACCACTTCTCCTAGTAGCGGGATTTCTGCAACACTCTAACCACAGTAAGTCAGCTGGCTGCTTTTTAGGGTTGTGTTTTTTCCCTCGTCTTTGTGTGCGCACAAGGTGCGTTTATGGACTCATAGCGGGAGTGGGCCCCACTAAATATAGATGTACTCAGAGGTCCATGGTAGAATGTGTTTTACTTTTTACTTGTAAGGATTCATTTTGGTGCTTGAAATGGGGATTGGGAGCAGAGCAGGTCAAAAAATTAAAGTTATTTGCTTCAACCATTTCAAAATAAAAGCCCACTACTAGCACTTAAGTAGAGAGAAACTCATAATTTCCTAACCAGGCTTTTATTGTGAAATATTTGCAGGCACAATATCAACCCGGCTTTTAACTAAATACCACTTTTTTTTAAATTGTGAAAATACTTTAAATCCCCTTGCGCTTCTTTTTTTTTTTCTTTTTGTTGTTAATATGTCATTTTACAAACATGAAAAACATGCACAGAAATGTCAATCAGCAGAAAATCCTTAATGTGCTTAATGTCGATATATTGTTAATACGAACACACGACAATCATAAATACACAAATTTGGCAAACTGAACTGGAATGTCCTTCTAATTTGCACACACACACACACACACACACACACACACACAGGTTCCTATAGCTCTAAGTAAATAATGCGCAAGGACAAAGACACACACACACACACACACACACACACACACACACAGTCACTCGCACTGTGACAGTCATAACCACGCAGGGGAAAATGTCAGTGTCTTTGTCAAGCAGAAGAGCCTGACAGAATCAATTAGCAGGCAGGGAGAATGGAGAATACTGGATTCAATTAAACTGACAGCTTTCCCCATAGGCACACCACTCACTGGGCCATTATTCAACCAAACTGTGTGTGTGTGAACGAGAGTGAGAGGGAAAGACAGACTGAGGAGAAGTGTGTGTGTGTATTTGTGTCTGTTTGTGCATGTTCGAGAGAGTGTCTGCGTATGTTTATCTTGAGGATGAACTCATTTCTCTCCATCCGCCCTGAGGTCAGCTAGCTTTGTTAGGGATTTAGACCCACACAAACACAGTCAAAATCTAATCCCTCCTTCAGCTGTCCCCACCGAGCCACACACACAGTGTCCATAGTTCAAAGAGCAGCTTTGGTATCAATACAGTGGATTCATAGGCCACATTAGCATCAGTAGGAAAATGGCTTTTGCGACACTGCCTTTGAAGAGAGTTCCAGCAAAGGAGATATTTCTATCAGTCTTGATTATGGCCAAATTTACAGTCCCTGGCCGGGATGGTGTTGGGAGCATTTGTGGCTCAGCCCAGAGGCAGCTACAGGCTCTTTGTACCCGAGTCCAGGGGCATTCACCCTGGGAGAAAAACAATTTAACATTTCGAAATCGATAAGATGAATGCAGCTGCAAAAATACATAATGTATGTATAAATAAAAAAAGCACAGTGGCTGAGGCTTGGTGGGGGTGTGGAGGTCGCACTTGATTGTTGGTGTTATTATTGTACGCTGAGCACTTTGTTGGGTCCATCTGCACCTCAGCGAGCGTTGTTAGTTATTTTTCACTCATTTATCCCTAATGTAAAAGTGTTGCTATTAATGTGTGTTTTCCTCTGATGATTTCCATAAGCACAGAATACATTACTAAAAAGGATCCAAAAGTAAATCATCAACAGACCTGCACGGACCCGCAGTGAATTATAATATGCCGTCTGTCATTCTGCCTTCATTGATTTATAAACAGGACCTTTACTCTTATTTTCCTTTGTCTCTGTCCTTGTCTCAACTGTTCTTCAGTTCAGTTTGTACCATAGAAAAACAGGAAGAAATTATTCTCAGTAGATTTATAAAATGTAATGTTCAGCAGACCAAACAATAAGTTCTCCTAATGAGACTGGAGTGTCGTTTTGTTGACAGTAGTTGAGTATTTGTTGACTGCAGTAAAACAGATTGAACCTTTTCAAATGTTTAATCTGCATAGGTGTACTATAAGTTTACTCTGCAGTTTACAAATGAACTACAGTTAAAAGCAATTTAGGCATTTATTTATGTCTCTATACTGGGACTAAACCATACATGTGCCGTGTAACAAGTAGTATCTAGTAGTAGCTGCAGACACGCCACCATTTTTGTTTTGTTTTTTTGTCATTTCTGTCTGCAGGCTAAATACAACAGAAAAAAAGATAGTTTCAGTGTAACAAAACAAACAAAGCAAAACATGGTTGCTGTGGGACAACTTTGTTCAACTTTTCTTTCATGAGCAAATGCTGACAGACAAATCAACTCAGTGTAACCATCCAATTTTAGTATTTTATGCAGAGACACATATTTTACACAAATAGGTTTTAACAAGTTCCAGGATGATGAAACAGGCGGCAGTCCAGAGTGAGAGAAAGATCTTCAAACTCTATTTGGTGGCCTCTGGCTAAAGATGAATAAGCCCAGCTTATGCAATAGTCGTCTAGTCCACTTTTGCTGTAAAATAGTTTGGAGGTGTTTTCTTTCTTGACCCTTTAAGCCTGAAAAGCACATCTCCAAATTTATTCAGTAACGGCTACAAAGCTGAACAACCTTGGGCTCTATGGAGAAGACACACTTGGGAGATTTTTTGAAATACAATTATTACCCTTGTCCTTATCACCAGGGAAGAGTGAGGTGGGAAAAAACTTCAGAAAAGAAAGTTTTACTTGTACCTAAACAAGACTAAATTAGAGCATAAATACCAGCCCTATAACAGTGTTGTTATTGAACCTGTTAAAAAAAAAAATAAAATCAACTGCACCTCTAACAAATGTGATGGAACAAAAATAAACCACAATAGTGCTACAACTGTTTAGTCACAGTAGTACTGGGCAGCCTCAGTATATGTGCCACACTTGGCAACTTTCAAAAAATGGCGTGGGTTTGGTTTTATTTATACCACTGGGCACCAGCACATGGACCTCCAGGGCGGAAGAGGTTAATGGAGACTATCGACTGTATACAGTCTTACAGTATGCTGTTGTTGCACCACTGGTGCTGATATTTGTGAGCAAAGATCACAGCAATAAGAAAGTTGGTGCTTCCTCACTGAGATAATATTCCAAAAAATGCTGCGCTCAATTTCCAGATAGCAGCCAAGACTGAAGGTCAAGACTGTTTTTGTACAGTTGTACAAATGTTCTCCTCTTGGTTCCCAAACCTGAGCGAGTGCAGACACATGGCTGTTAACTGCTTCTCAGCAGCGCTGTCCATGGTGCTGAAAAGAATGGATTCATTTCAGTAAACTGTCCAATTTAACTGTTTGGGAGGAATACATTTAAAACAAGTCATATTTCTTATTATAATTTTTTGGGGGTCTGTCCCTTGAGGCCACTATTGGTCATCCATCTTTAGAAAGAACTTGTACAGACTGGACTTTATTTCACAACACAACATTGCAATTATAGTACTAAATCTTACTGTTCATACATATACAAGCTTAAAATAAATGCCCCATGATGCTTGTAAAAAAGAATTAGTCATTATCAGCAGTCCATTAAATCTCCTTTTAATGAAATCCAAATTTGTGGATATTCTTTAAAACATATATATTTATATAATTTTCATTCTGTTCAATAACACAGATTGATTGGTACTGACCTAGAAACTGACTTTAAAAGCTGTCCTGCTGAGCTCCCCTCAGCCGATGAGTCACCGCTTACATTTGTGTTTAATATTGAGGTTTTTGACCCATGTGGTGGAGTTTAGTAACAGTAGATCTTAATAAAATTATAAATGGATATAGTCACGACGGTTTCTGTACCCTGATATTGTACGTCTACACTGCGAAGTAGTAAACATCCATCTACCATCAGACAAACATCACGGATCCACACAAATGTATGACTGTAATCAGTTCTAGTTGAAGATGAAGTCAATTAGATAACTTCAAGCATAATTCAAATTGTAATATCTTAATAGAAATAGTTTCGAAGTAAAGCTTCCTGTTCTCTCAAATTTTAGTTTAGAAGTTAACGAGAACCAGTGTTATTAGCATGTGATGTTTTGCCCAGTGAAAGCTCACTATGCCTAAACAGACATGCCTTTCAAAAACCCATCGATGAAATTGTATAGCCGGATAACACATGAAAATCATACAGTGTGATTTGATACGCACGCATTGCAACCACAGTAAATGGCGTAATTGCAACTAACACTGAGGGAACGGTTTGTGTTTTCGCTGTCTACCTTCGCCGTTCTCTCTGCACGTCACATTCACTTTGCAAGCTCTTTTTTTTTTCTCAAAAGAAATTCTACGACATGTAGCTTTGTCTGTGACCTTGAAATGCGCTTGATTGAACAACAGAATTGGAGTTGCATGCAAATAAGCTAGCATGCGGCAAGGTGCTGGTATTTTTGTGAAGTAATTGCAAGGACCCTGTCTCTCATCTTTTACAATTTGGTGATTTTGCCTGCAGGCGTGAAAGGAATGTGTTCTGTGGATGTGCAACCATGGCTCTGTAATGCAAAATAATGGGAATAACCCACAGTAATAACAGTAATCTGAATAAAGGATAATCAAACAGCCTCTCAGTAATGCCGGGCAGTGACCACATGGCATTGTTATCCGCAGGGAATTTGTACAGTATCTCTCTGCCAGCTCACAGCTCAACAACTGAGCAATATTGTCTGTCTATCTGCTTTTCGTCCAGTCTGTCTGCTTCTCTGTAAGTAATTCTGGCACATACACGCACACACACAAAGACAGACACAGACTCTTAACCAGTTAGCTCCTAAACCAGCTATAATAGGTTAGATTTTTTTAAAAGCCACGGGCAGATTTCCTCCCATTTATCAAAAACTATTGATCCACAAACCGCCCTATGGCCCATCAACCACAGAGAGGGAGAAAGGGGCAAATGAAAGAAACAGATACAAGGGAACACGATAGAGAGAGGAGATTAAATTCATTTAAAGTGCAGTGTTGACAGTGGAGGCCATGTGCTAAATTTAGCACATCTATCATAGATGAAATCCAGAACGGGAGAGGAGGAATGGGAAAAATAAAAGAGAATAAGAAAACACAAATGTAGCAGAGAGTGAGGGAGAGAGAGATGAAATATTATGGAATGAGCAGTGTTGACACTGGGGACCATGTATTTAGTTCAGCTGGCGGATTAAAGCCTAATTTTACATCCATCTAAGTGGGCCATAGGGGGAGAGAGTGGGGCTGAAGCTGATGCTTGTTAATGGCTTAAGAGTCTTGTAAGGGCTGGGAGAGACTTTGAGTTCAATGACAAGTTGTGCTTGATACACGATGGAGGTTTTAGAGGCTCAGGAAAAACATGTTTTCAGTTCAATACTGTTAAGCAGAAGATCCAGGCCTGCTAAATCCTTCAGTTTTAATGTAGTGCCGGTGCTAAATGAAAACTGGATATCTCCAGTTTTGATGGTGTTTTGCAAACTTGAATTGAATGCACTCGGTAAAGTCACTAACCTAGTGCCCTGAAAAGCCCTCTCAGAAACCACAATCTGTGAATGTAAACCACATCCTGGAGATCTTGTGTGGCACTGAATTCACAAGACTTTACAGAACATCAACACAAAATGGCAACAGACTGACAGTGATTTTAAACAGCATTATTTCAGAGGTGCAAATATATTAGGTTCTCATTAACGTTTTGATTCACTCCCAATTTGCAATGCATGCGTTCAAAAAAATAATTTAAAAGCTATTAAATTACTGCAAGAATGAAAAAAAAGAGAAAAAAATGAGGAGAAAATTTACAAAATGCAAAGGAAATTAGCTCTATGAATAAATAATAAAGGATTTAGAGCAGTAACAAAGAATGTAAAGTTAAAGTGAAGGAGGAAAAAATACATGTTGAGGAAGAAAAAACATGGAGAGCTGCTTTAGTTACATGTTTACACCCTCACATGTTCAATCCTTGCAAATGATCTACTTGGCTCATGCAAATGCAGTGTCAGCAAAAGCAATAACACTATTAAATCAAATATATATGTGGACAGACAACACCAAGGACCCTCATACACACACACACACACACACACACACACACATGCAAAAAAGCAGCCTTTACATAATTAATACATATTTCATCCATCATTATGTGCACACTCATACATAAACAGCCACTCACACATGCAGCTCTGCATAACTTCTGTTCTAGGCACACTGATATAGACATATACATGAATACAACTGCACACATACACACACACACATAAACTACGAGCACTGACAGTGTAGAAACGAGTTAGTAGGTTGTGATTATTCTCCTCTGCAAGACTTTAATGCCTCTCTCCATCTATCCCACTCTCACCTCTTCTCTGTCCTTGCTCTCTCCATCTCCTTGTTTATGAACCTCATAAGCACTCGCATGTTACTATGTGATATGTCTATGGGTGTGTGTGTGTGTGTGCGTGTGTGTGCAGGGTGATTATTTAAGAGGTGGTCATTACTGTAGCTTCCTGCTGCATGAGAATGAAGAGGCAGACGTAAGATAGAGGTGAGAGATGAGGTAGAGAGAATTATAGTCAAAGCATAAGAGTGTGTGTGTGTGTGTGTGTGTGACAATGAAAAAAAGATGAAGAACATGGATGAGCTGGGGGGGCACACCATGACAGACAACAAGAGGAGAATACTTATTACCAGTCTCGGTAATGAATGGCAGATCCTGCATGCACACACACACACACATACAGTAAACACCCTGAATTCAGTTTTGTACCTGGTTTATTCTCAATGTGTTTCAGTCTGACTACATAATTTGTAATTTAAAAAACTGCTTTTTAAAAAAACATTACGCTCGGCTGGCTCACAGTCTCTTCTCCATCTGGAAAAGCCGGTTCTGATAGTGACTTGGAATCACACCCTTTAAGTTATTTGTTGTGTTCTCTCCCCTTCTCTCTCTAAAGGAACACAAAAACAAACCCACCATATCTTCAGGCACAAAGGAGTTGTTAGAGCACCAGACAGCCCATCGTCTGGGCATCCTTCCAACCTCCGAATGCCAGTTCTGTGATAGTGTTGGTCACCCAGAAGTGCAATGTAGCTCCTTTGTTTACAAACAGTCAGACTTGTTCTTCATTGGTTTGTCATTCAACAAGAGAGACCACCAAATCAAATTCACTGTTTATTTTACTGACACTCATCTGAGACAAAGCTGCATGTCATTGCATAGCCATAGCGGGGAAATATAAGACAGCGATGCCACTGAGATGCATTTGAAACCGTGCTGGAAAAAGTGAAACCTCAGCAACCTGCCGTGGTCTCACTTTTGATGATTTCTCGGTGGCAGCACTCTGTCCAGGTATGTGTGTCTCTCTCTGAGCAGAGCTTTGTTTTCTCATTAGTGAAGCATCTGAGTGCATTTGTGAGTTTGTCCCACCTTTGTTTTTCAGTGGGAATGAATCAGACATGGTGCGTTCAGGAGCTTGGTGACTCACTTGTGTCTTTAAGCCTGTTCAGCGGGACCCCTGACAGCAGGTCCTCTGTGCAGAGGTGAGTCAGGATCCTCACTCCTAATGAGGTATCCCCCTCTCTTTCAATCTCCTACCTTTTATTTCATCTTTCCTTTATCTTCTCTCCCCTTCCACCTTTTGTATCCTACTTTCCCGTCTCCACTGCTTTTCATCTTACCCCTTGGCCTTCCTCACTCTTTCACGGTCTCCTTTTTGTTTCCCCCCAAGTCACTCTTCTTCTTCTTCTCCTCTCCTCTTTCTACCCACCTCTTCTCTCTTCTCTTTCATCTGTCTTCAACTATAACCCGTAACTCCTCCCATGGTTCTTGCATCACACTCCCCCACACTTTTCCTCCCTCTGCCCTCATTCTCCCCCCTCCTCTGCCTCGCATCTCAATAATATGAAAATTAATGAATAGAAGTGAAATGAAAATGAATGTATGCACCTCTTTGAAGTTATTGTAAGCCACTCCGGATAAGAGCATCAGCCAAGTGCTTAAAAAATGTTTATGTAAACGAGGATCAAAGAACACTATACTGAAAGCTATATTTGTCTGCTGGATGTCATTTGGACCAAAGAGAGATGACGTTTGAGGGAATACGGCTCCAAAATTACACCGCGTGTCAGGCAGGGGACTTGACATTAGCAGCGAGATAATAAATATTGTTCATTATCAGCATAACAGGAAGGAAGAAAGTCAAATAAAAGTATTTGAAATGCTTCAGTGAAGTTGGAGAAGATATTTTAAGTCTCGCATCTGGGAGGTGGAGTGTGGGTTGTTAAGTTGTTTCAATGACTGGTTTTCATGAGAGGAATATTAAACTCCATTTGGAACATAATGACTGATGTGTGTGAACTGCTGAATAAATCTTCGCTAATTAACAAAGTCGTGATTCAACTTTGTATCAGAGGGGTATCCAAGAAAGGGCAGATTTTATGATCGGAAAGCGTTGATAATTAAACATGAAGTACCATAACAAAGTTACTCCGTGCAGTTGCTTTAATTACACTTTAACACACTGACATATAAGCTAAGATCATTACAAAAAAAGGAGATCAGATCACTAATTAGAGTGTGAATTAGAATAGTGATTGTGATGAAAATATTAATTTTCAGGTTTTGTTTGTAAGCTGCTAAAATCAGCTTATTGCTGTTAACCATATATGGAAATCAAACAAACCTAATTATATTTATAGTCCAACATTTAAAAGACAGAACTAAATCCTATAGATCAGGGGTGTCAAACTCATTTTAGGGGCCACATCTCATCCAATTTGATCTCCATTGGACTAGTAAAACAGCAGCATAATAATCTATTTCACCTTATGATTGTCAAGATCTAGAAATTATTATAAATCTCCACACATTTCCACACCTGTGTAGTAATCCTGACCTGAACTGACTCCCCACACCACACGAACTAAAGTGGGAGCTATTCAGGAAGAACGTTATCTCCCTGCTTTGTATATGTTTATACATAAAAGTTGTGGTGAATTTCAGTTAATGTCGTCTATGTAAGTTTTTTTCTCTTTCTAAATTAATCTCGTGGGCCAGATTGGACCCTCTGGTGGGCCGGTTTTGACCCGTGGGCCGCATGTTTGACACCTCTGCTATAGGTACTCAAACATAAATTAAGAAAGGTTATTCTGTGGTTTAGTTGGTGGCGTGTAAAACAGGAAATCCAGGATTTTCACAGCGCATCTTGTGTCAAACCCACCCACTCACCTACCCACCCACACACACAGTAAATTGACATTATCTGTACACGTGTGTTACTTCATGCACTTGCAACCTTGAAATCACGTCCATCAGGTGGAGCATGGGAGCGGGTGTTGCGTATCCTTGATCTCCTGGATCAAGGCTTGGATTGTAGCTCATTTGTCCAAAGCGTCTGTCAAAATGATTCATGTAAATATAATGACCTTTGCCTATGGTACAGAATTCATTATACAACACAGTGGAAAAGAAATCCACCAGGTAACAATAATAATAGTAATAAATTATTAAATGCTGTCTCTTTTTTTTCCTTTGTCTTCTCTCTGTTGCTGCCTTTCGTTACACATGCACATCACACAAATCATTACCAGGAAGAACAAAAAGCCCACCACCATAAAAGACCGAGACCTATTTCCATGTAGGTCGCTGTTTCCCTTCCTGCAATAACCAATGCAAGTACTTACAAGCGGCATGTGATGTGCGACTGATAAACTATTAAAATCACTGCTGAAAAATAAATCACGAACCCTTCTGTGGTGGCTTTAATAGGTTTCAAGCTCAAAACAACTTTGTGATGAATAAACATTAGTTAATGACATGGTGGTTGGTGTGAAACAGGAAACAAACTTCACTCTACTGTGTTTAAATTCAACTGTTTTTGTTGAGCTCTGTCCACATTTCTCCCTGTGGCTCAGTAGCTTCATCACCTGACTTCCTGTGATGCTCTTCACATGGTTACTGAAGTCATGAGAGGGGCTGTCATTTGAAAATTGAGTGATGGGACATTCACTGAAGCAACTGACGACACCTTGCATGATTCCTACAAGTCAGGAAAATAGGGATCATCCCTTTAGGACCATGTTGAAGCCAATAATGTAATAACAGCTGATAATGTAATAAATTATTAAGTTGATTACGTAATAAATTATTAAGTTATTAGCCAAAAATTATTATGTTATCGGTTCAGGACTTTAGTTACGTTACTGACCAGTTAATACATTATTGGCATATTAAATTTCAAACAGGGCAAATTTAT
>OOFC01022932.1:0-19864 GCA_900323345.1 Pseudochromis fuscus
GAGCTTGTATGAGCGCTTCACTTGCTTTGTGGAAAAGTGATTTGATTTTCCTTTTCTGCGGTTTTCCCCTAAAATGCTTGGGCAAGCAGCGGTCCCACCAAAGCACTCACACACACACACACACACACACACACAGGATGATAATGTTTTCAGCATACATTGTGTATAGAATGGGCAAAGCTACATTGGTGACATTGTGACATTGGTTTGTGGACATGCTGAAGCCAGGAGATCGCCAATTGAATGTCACCATGTTGGTTGTTTGGAGCCTGAAGTGACATTTTTTGGATATGAAGGGAGGAGTGAGGAGGCCGGTCCCACCGATCAAACTAACCACACCCCTAAAAATTCCTCTTTTTGAAGCCTAGCATCCACTTACTTATATATATATATTTTTTTTTTTCAAATGTACCACAAGAGCCTGACAATTTTCTATTAATGTGAAATAAACACTGGCAAAAAGAAAATTAATTATTAATTGCTGTACTGATTTTTTTGTTAACACCAGACAATCTTCCTTAGTAGGTGAATTTTGTCCAATCTTCATGAAAAATGACAAATGTTATTACTCTTAACCTTCAGCAAATATTGTTAGCAATATTTACAAATTAATAAAATGAAGGTTAATGGTTTTGTTTGACACATTTGAAGAGTTAACACATTGAGTATAACCTCTCTACAGTCAGAGTTACTATCTGATCTGTCTGGTCTGATGTTTCTTTCTTGTCTTGTTTCATTTCTTATCTCTTCTGTTTAAGGCCAAATGACAGCTCTGACTCCATTTGTACTAATGTTCATGAAACATTCACATTTTCCTTGTTTTCTCCCAACAGACAGTCAGACTGCATCTGCAACATCTGCAGGCTCCAAGTGCTCACCTCACACTGAGAGAGCAGCACCCAGCAGCCAGTGGCCAGTCTGCTTTCTGTCATTCGTCTTTGCCGTTCAGGGACTGTGTACGTCTCTTCTGGCTCTGATCAACAGTCTGGTCATGCTGCTGATCGTCCCTGAGTTCCTGCACAGCTCTGGAGCCTGTAGCCTCCTGGTCTATCTGGATCCTGCTCTCTCCCTGCTGGCTGTGATTACCTTGATCACCACAACTGCACCTCAGGTCAGGCTCGGTGTGTTTGTGCTGATCCACCTTAACATGTTGTAGTAGAGTTAAACCCACTCATTACTTTGACTGGTGAACCTCTGCAGGTGTACAGGTATGGACTGCTGCTGCTACAGGCCTCACCTCCACACATCTGTGTATCAGATCTTGAACGGAGGATTGCAAGTGTGCCCGGAGTGCAGGCTGTGCATGACCTCCACATCTGGCAGTTAAATGAATCACTCACAGTGGCCTCTGTCCATGTTCACTGCCATGCTGGGTTTGCAGCTCACAGGTGAGGTGGAGATATTTGCCTTTACACCAGTATTACTAACAGTAGGTAATAAACATTTAGGGTTTAGGACAAATTAAACAGGTTCACTGATAAACCTCTTGGCTGGATGATAGTTCTTTGATTTTGTTCTGTCAGGATGAACCTATTGATTCGTATTCATTCCAGCAGCTGCTCAGCTCCCTATAAAGAGCCAGCACTATTGTTCATATACAATATATAGAAGCCACTTTAACACAAAGCACTTAATGAAACCTCTCACTCATTCATGGAAACCCAAACACACTCCTACTGGATATTTAATGTTGAATACCTTTGCATTTAAGAAAATAAATACAAGCAGTAGTTATTTCTGTGTCCCCTTGATTGCAGCACAGCTTTGACCACCACACTGACAAGTAAGTAATAAAGTTGCTAAGGTGAAATAAATCACAAAATAATGGTTTATTTACACACAGTCAGAGATGCAGCAACATCATCATTCATTGTGAATCTCCTCTCAGTTCAGTTTTGGTCTCCACCAGCTTGATGCCAACTCTTTCTATTTTCTGTTTCATGGACAGGTAGTATATTGTTAGTTCATTTTGTTTTGTCACTTTCCTTTCACTTCACTAAAGTCATTATTATCATAAAAACATTGATAAGGTCAGCATCTAAACAAAAGACAGTATAGGATAGCTAAATGCTGTACATCTTCTGTCTGGGAGCCAGTCCCAGTTCACATTGGCCTGTTATCATGCTTTTTTTTTTCATTATTTTATTTTTTATTTTTTTTCAGTGGTGATTATTAAGTGTATTTCGCCCTGATCAAACACTAATTCGTGCAGAATAATCCCACGTGTCCAGGTGTGCTGATCTGCTGTCGGGGGTCACTAAGGTGCTGCAGAGTGTGGGAGTGAGCTGCTGCACCATTCAGCCAGAATTTGCTTCCCGCTGTGGGTCCTCAGCAGGCAGTGGGGACGACGCCTCCCCTCTCATCTACAGAGAGGACCCCTCCCCACCTCCTCAACTCCCCTGCAGCCTTGCCTGTGGAAAGGCCTGCAGTCGAAGTATGTGCTGCTCTCTCCTAGAGGAGGAGACCTCGTGTCTGGTGGCTCCACCAGCTGGGGAATCGAAGGAAACACATCAGACTCTGGTCATCGAGAACACCTTCCTCTGATTGGTTGTAACCAAAGAATGACCCTGGAGGGGTCAACCATCAGATCTATGCACTGATGTAAAGCTGAGGATGGTGAACAGTGACATGAAGAACTGATCTGAATGATCTGTCAACACTGTGTAAATCATATATAAGTGTATATAATTATATATAAAGATATGAGTTCTGTTAGTTTTGTGACATTAACAAGGTGCTACTCCAAAGATTTTTGCTTCATCTTCATATATGCTTCATCTCACCCATGTTTGTATTGAAATTAATAAAACGATAATACTGCAGTGTGTCTCTTTTTCTTTTAAAAACTCTTAAATTTACCTATGAAACATCATGAATAATGAAACCAAGGATTACATTAAAGAACTAATTACATATCCAATATATTCAAAGAAGTACTTTATGAAAGTGTTTATGTCGTATGAATTTCTTGAGAAAAAAAGTGCAATTTCAACTATATTATGCCTCAGTTGATCATTTACACACCGCATTATAATGTACAGATCACAGTGCATCTACACAAAACATTTAGTCACAGGTATCTGGAACTGAAACATATAGTATTTCACTTTATGATTAAAACAACTTGTTAAAATATTGAAATTGTTTCAGATTTACATACATTTTCACATCTGTGTAGTAATCCCGATCACCTGAACTGACTCACCACATGCTCTAGATTTTCAACATGACTGACAATCCAGAGAAGCAGGAACTCCTCTTCTGCACAGAAATCAGATATTTGAGGATTTTCCCACAGGTACTTCCCATTTCAAATCATTTCAATGGGATTTAAATCTGGGCTGTGACTGAGGCTATTCCATAACCCTTCATTTCTTCTATATCAGACGTTCCTTGGTAGATTTGCCGCTGCGTTAAGGATCATTATCCAGGTGAAAGGTCCACTTCTGATGCAACTTTCAGACAGAAGGCCTCAAAATGTCTTTAAACTTTCTTTGATTAAAATTTCTCTGTCATTTCTACTTTTTCTATTTATTTCTACTACTTATACTTCCTCAGCTATTTAAGCAGTTCTGGGCAAATTATTTCAGCTTTCTGCATTCACACGCATTTTCTGCAGGAAATGCACTTTCTACTCGAAATATAGCTTTTACCTGTGAAGATCCGATGTGGCTCCACCTTTATGTGTTCAGGCAGCCAATCAAATGAGACTATTTTACCCAACACCGCAAACACTTGAAACATGTCTCCTTTTTTGTGTTTACTCGATTGAAATCGATATGGAGTATTAGCGTCTGGGTTTACTATGTGTACGTCATCTGTGTATGATAAATGTATCCAAACTGTAGCTCTTCTTCCGAAACCATGAGTGAGATGTACATAGGAGGCACAGTGTATTTATACTCGTGAGATCCACATTTAAAGTGCCCGGATGAGCCTCGGTGGTCCGGGGTGCAGGCTTCAAACCTGTAGCTGCTTAGCGGCAGAGTGGTTCAATTCCACCTTTCGGGCGTAGACCCGGCAATGATTCAGTTTATTATTTCTCATCAACGTCCCGATCCAGTGACAACCATGTTAATGACGTCAAATGTCTGCATGTTTCTGAGTTTTACCAAATTTAAAATGTCATTTGTTCTTCTTTTTCACTACAAACTCCGACAGTTATAATCTCTTCCTTACTGTGTGCATCAGAATACGTTTACTAAACACATTACTACACTTGTACCTCCACTATGTTTTTTTTTAACTTATTCGTTTATTATATTATTTAATATAAACTGCACATTTCCTTACAGGTAAATTTAATTGGTGTTTTCACGTTTTTCAAAAATAAAATAAATAATAAATACATTCTAAAATAAAGTATATAATAAAATAGATAACACGAAAATAAAACATCTAGCTGCCTGACCAAGGTGAATCAACTTCCGCATTACCCGGAAGATAAGGTTGATTGATAGACTGAATAAGCCAATTACCTACGAGAAAGTCCTGTTCGTCATCCAATCAGCTTCCTCGTCTGCCTAAGCGTGCCAGTCAATGCGGAAATTTGACCTGCGTATTGGAGGATCCACGATGTCCTTGCATTTTTGATTTTTGGAAAACCTAGTTTGAAAACCAGCTTTGTTTTTGGTGGTAATCACCGATATTTTATTTACCGGTAAGAAATGTTTAATTCCTATCTTGTAGAGGCCGTGTTTCAGCAAATGAACGATGTACAGTTGTGTGTTGTAGCACTGCGTCAGTGAGCGTAGTGCTAACAAGTAACATTATGAAAGTTATTCGGTTGTGTTCGTGAATTTCGATAAATAAATACTTAAGAACACTCTGTAAGAAGCCAGTATAGCTAGGGGCTCCTAATGGGTGTAAAGACTGAGTCACGACCTTATTCTGAGTTTTAATTTCAGATAATCTGGTTGGAGGTTGTAATTATCCTCGTGACATCAAGGAATTAATTAATGTTAATTGTATCATCTGCTTTACGGTAAAACAACAAAACACGTTCCAAGAGTCCAGAATAATTAATAAATCTTTAATATTTCAGTGTATATGATGCTTAAATGGTGCGTATGGTTTAGAAACCTCCCTCATGTGAAAGAGCTCTTATTTTCTATGTCATTGCCCACATTGTAATAGTGTATCACCTTGTCCTTTATCTGTCTTCCAGATTTCACTAGCAAAAACAAAGAATACATCATGCCATTGCATAAATACCCTCCTAAAATGTGGGAAGCCCTGAAAATGAAGCAGGGCATCTACGCTCGTCTCCCTAAACACTACCTCAAGTCCCTCGAGCCAAAACAACCTACACCTGTCCACTGGAGGCCCCTGGGAGTTGAGTACCGAGCCAACCCAAAGACGGGGCTGAAGGAACGGGTGCAGGACGTCCCCATCCCCGTGTACTACCCCCCACAGTCCCAGGACGGCCTGTGGGGAGGAGAGGGCTGGGTTTCAGGCTACAGATACGCCAACAATGACAAAGTGAGTGTGCAGGAAGATGATTTCCTGAATTTGATCTACTTTAGTACATTTTTCCCTTTTTCATCAGCTATTATTAATAAATGAATATTTACTGATGTCTCTTTTATTTAGATGTCCAATCGTCTGACGAAGACCTGGAAACCTCAGCTGCTCAAGAGAGAGCTGTACAGCGAGATCCTTGATCACAAGTTCACTATCACAGTCACACCTCGTACTCTGGACCTCATCGATGCTGCCTATGGCTTCGACTTTTACATCCTTAAAGTAAGAAAAAATGTCCCAACAGAAGGGGTTTTCTGATGGAACATTCTGCATGACTCTAACAGCCTCCTCTGTGTAGACACCAAAGGAAGACCTGAACTCCAGACTGGGGATGAACTTGAAGAGGGCCATGCTGCTTCGCCTGGCACGCAGAGAGTCTGAGCTGTACCCCAGTGACCCTGTCAAAAGAGAAAAGGTCTACAGCAAATACAAGGTAGATCAGACATGTTTTTATTCTCTGAGGAACTGGACATTTAAGCCCAAGTTGATGTCATCATCTACTGTTCAAGAGATTTAAAAACTCAGTGTTGTGTTTGTCTTTCTTCCCTATGTCGGAGCAGCAGTTTGAGATCGCAGAGGAGGAGGCAGAGTGGGTGGGACTGAGCCTGGAAGAGGCCGTGGAGAAGCAGAGACAGCTGGAGCACAAGGTAATAACACATTTGCAGTCTTTGAGTTACAGTGATGGCCTATGGGCATTCAGGTATGACACCACACTGGGATAAATACCATAAAGCTTGTGCAATATTTTGTGAGAGTGAAGAGTGGTGAGTTAAAATGTTACAACAGTAACAAACACTCATGTTTAAGTCTTTTGGTCAATATTTATTTACAACATTTATAAACACTGGAATAGGGAAGTACCCTTTGTTAGACTGTTACTCTGATCACAACATGAGGGAAATTTTACAAACACTTAAAACAGTCTCGACAAAGGTTGCACTAATCTTTGTTCTTGTAATGATATCATTTTTGTCTTAGTGTGTCCCCTTGGTTGTGACTGCATTTTTTTGTTTGTTTGTTTTGTCTCTCAGGAGCCAGAGCCACAGTTTAAGGCTTGTGTGGACCAGCTAGTGGAGGAGCTGCAAACCAAGAAAATGTTGGAGCCACATGTAGTAGAAAAGCAGTGACCACCTGAACCCCCTAAGCAGGACTGAGACTGAACACTTCAGTAGGTTGACCTGTCGAACCTCTCCACATGGTGGTGGGAGCTCGAGTCACCATGTTTCTGTTTTTGAAACATTGTCAGTACTGAATGCACACCTGGTGGACCTCAGCATTTTCTACTTTTATTTCCATCAGGAAGCGACGGAAAGAGACACAAAAAACAAAGTCATGATGTACTAATGTTTATTTATTACACTTGTGGGTGAGTTCACTTTTGATTGAAGAGCCCTGTGAAAGACATTTTAAAAATGAATGGCAAAGCTTCCATCAGTGTAAATACTGACACACGTGTTTAGGAGATCTAAAAAATAAAAAAATCCTTTTTCTTAATCCATGCTTCTGCTCGTCTGTTTTCCAACAAATGTTAAATTAGTTCATGACCACAGACTGTGTATAGAATGGATAAAGTTAACCAGACATTACCCTTTGGTTTGTGGAGCCAGGAGTTTGACACTTGAATGTCGCCTATGTTGGTTGTTTGGAGCTGGAAGTGACCATATTTGGATTTGAAGAGATGAGTGAGGAGGCAGGTCTGACCCTTGAACCAGAGGACACTTCCCAACGTGTATGAGACTCGAGCTCAGTTCTAGTCTCATTGTGGATCAGGTCTGTTGATCAAACTAACCACCCTCTAATTCTTCCTATTTTAGAAAACTTTCTACTTAATGATGAAAAGATTTTCAGATTTAGTATTTTTGTACTTGGTGGTTTATACCCAACATGTTGTAGATTTTAACCGGACATTTTGTAGTTTTTACCCAAGATTATGTGAATTTTACCCAGTTTATTTGAGTATTTTGTTGGGTTTACTCAGCATTATATTCTTTTTTTTAGATATTTTTTTGTGTGTAATAATATAAAATTAATTAAATGCTCCTAAATCTTCACATACATACACAAGCACTGCAAATCAGAATACTGTGCAAAACATATATCAGACAAGTTAGCTGCAGGTTACCAAAATAATGTGTCTATTATGAGAAATGCAGTCTTTTATTTTTTTTTTGCCGAAGAAGGTAACCGTAACAGTAGGACTAAGTACATTTACTTGAGTTTACTTTAGGTTTTCAAGGTACTTGAGTATTTCCATTTTATCCTGCTTTATTGTTGAAATTAATTCCAGAGAAAAGTATTTTCCCCTTTACACACTTAATTTGATTAATATTACGTACTTTACAGTGTGAAATTTGACTCACAAAACCCATGAACACTTAATGAAAAACATGGAGCATTGTTAAAGAGCAGAAGACCTAAAAGTTTATTCAGTTGTTAAAATGTCCTTTGTCTCAAGCTGCTACAACAACAATACAGTAATTTTATGTTCAGTAAATGATCTGCAGACTTTTTCTAACCCTGCACATTTAATGAATTAAATGCTAATGTGCAGAAATATTCTTTTAACATCTTTTTTTTTTACCATATTTTTTAGGATATTATGAGTGTACTTTCCCACTAGGTGGCGGTACAGATCAGTGCAGTCACCCCTGACAGGATTGTTGAAGTCAAAAATACATTTCCTCAAGAAAATGTGTGTGAATGGTGAAAGCTGAACTAATTTGCCAAGAAATGTTTAAAAAGCCTTGGAGGTAGAAAAATAGAAACACAAAGTGCACATGTAAATGCAGTAGATGTAGAAAAGATAAAAAAGTAGAAGTAGTAGAAACAGTAGAGAAGTTAAAATAGTACAAATTGTAGGAGAGGCAAAAAAGTAGAAATAGTAGAAGAGGTGGAAATAGAAAAATATAAACAGTAGAAGAGATAGAAAAGGTAGAACTAGTGGAAAAGCAGTAGAAGTAGAAAATATAGATGAAGCATGTGGAAGTAGTTAAAATTCAAAGTAACAGGAAGTTATGATCAAAGGACACATTCATTCAAACAGGAGCAGGGAGAAGTGTAAACTTACTGAACCCGTTCTCCATTGACCAATGAGCTGTTCAACTTCCTTTATCTGCACATGTTCGATATTAATAATTACTTGTAGAATTATCATTACCATATTGAGAATTATTATCCATATACATGCACACTGGGCAGTAAGAGGGTTCTGGGTTCATATCTCACCTCAGGCCTTCCTGTGTAGACTTTGCATGTTCTTCCTGTGCATAGTGGGTTTTCTGTGGGTGTTAAGTGGATTGATTAGCATTGATTAAATGAGGTTGTTTTCGTGTGTTAGCCCTGCGATGGACTGGCGAGCTGTCCTGGGTGGACCCCCACTCGCCCAGTTGGGTCGTGGGTACAGAAGATGAATGAATACATACCCACTAGAAAATGTTGGGTTGTTTTACCCCAGAACTGGGTCAGTATTGGGCTACAAGGAACTACATGCTAGGTTCATTTAACCCAGTGAGATGGATCATTTTTACTTTTATGATTTTTGTTCAGTATTTTATTATTTTTAGCCACAATTCAGTGTTTTTTACACAGTAGATTTTTTTCCAACATTTGGTCTTTACTTAACATTTTCCAGCATTTTGTCATTTTTACCAAAGTTTTTAACATTTAATTCTACCCAATATTTTATTGTTTTTACTCAACATTTTGTATTTTTAAACAATGCAAGGTGAAAATAGCCCATTTGATTTGGTTAAATTAACCAAGCATGTCTCATATTTACCCAGGTCTGAGTAAAAACAGCTCAGTATTTTATATTGTGTATTCATCCTGTACATATATGATTATGTAATGTAGTGGATAACTAAACGGTTAAACAGGGTAGGGTGTAGTTTTGGACCAGATCACATGTTGGCCTTCATCTCCACAATCTATGAAGTTGATTTCTCAGAGAAAGCGAAGTGGTGCTACCATCAAAACAAGTGTTGCAATAAACCACAGTGATGCAACATAACTCCTTATATGGTGCTCAGGTTAGCCAATGGAAAAAATGATGTTGAGGTTTAAAAAAAAACAAAAAAACAATGAAAATGTTGCTTCTCGCCTGGTTTCACTTTCACCTTTTTAGTCACATCTGTCAATGTTGTGTCGCTTTGTGGTCACAGTGTTGTAGTAGAACGTGGCAAGTCCCTGCTGGTGTTGGGGACTCCCGTGGGTGGTGTTGTAACCAGGCAACAAACCTTATACCTGCCGCCTGTAAACAGTAGACAGGTTCACTCCTTATTTAGACAGCGCCTCTGTCTGGAATTACCCTCTCGCACAATGCACATGGTGAGCAAAGGAAGAAAAACAAAGTTTGAAACTGATGCACCAAGAGTCAATTCTGGTGATTTCTTTCCTTTTATGGCAGATTAGTCACAGAGGAGCAGTTCATCGTGAAGCTTTAAAGGTCACAATGTTTGACCTTAACATTAACATTCATCTGATTAGTTTACGTAACAGCGACACTGGCTACTGATTTCATCCTGTTATAGATAACTTGTTTCCTATTTCTCTTTGTTGATGCCAAATACTTTTTGACCTTTCCACCTTTGGCCAATTATTGATTTTTCAGGTAGATTTTTTTTCAGGTTTTACTTTTGGGAAAATTGTTTCTCCATTTTGATCCAGCTTGAAATACCTCAGTAACTACTAATTGACTTGCTATTAAAATAGAGACATAATGAGTCCTAGAGGAGGCCCTATGCCAGGTTTGGTGACTTTTCCTCTAGCACCCCCACAAAGTTGACAGCTGTAGGTTTCAGTAAAACATCTCCACTTTTGGCTTTGACATTCATGTTCCTCTCAGGTCTCTCCTAAAAAAGCAAACAAAAAAATCAAATTGCTTATTCCAGCTAAAATTACCTCTTTATATACCCATGAAATAAAAAAATAAATAAATGAAAAATCAACAACAAAAAAAAATACTGCCGCCATCAAGAAAAGCTATAACTTTATCCACCGCTTTGGTTTAGCGCTAAAATGTTTTTTGCAAAACTCACAAATCCAGTTCAGTTATGTCTTCAGGAAATATTAAAGTTATTTCTTTCAGTTCTTCGTGGACTAATAAAATTTCTTAAATGTTGTCCTATTATGTGCATCAGGACATATTTATTGTGGTCTGTAATTCTCCTCTGCCTAGAAAGATAAATAACAGTCGGGCCGGCTAATATGAAAAAATTGTGAAGAGTCAGAGATTGTTGCTTTGATATTTAAATGTTTAAAGTCAAGGTCAGCTTTATTGTCAAAATTGTTATTGTTAGTTTGTCAGTTTTATAAGAATATTGGATTTTTGAATTATTCATGCACATTAGTGAAGTACTTTCATTTTTCAGGTATATAATTTGCCTGATACATAATGTATTGTAATATTATAATTTAATAAATTACACATAACCCATGCTGAAAAGTTTATCCATGAAACTTACTCCGACAGATCTGCAGTGTCAGTTTATCATTCACCAAAATGAGTGGGAGCTATTAGTAAAAGCCTGGTAAACAGAAGTGATCACCTGACAGAGGGGGCGTGTCTGCAGTGAAAGTTGCCATGACATGACTTCATCTGAGTGAATTAACTAGATGAACTTTGTGGTTGAAACTGGTCGAGCCCCCAGCTGAACGGTTCCATATTGTAATTTCTCCATTTGATTATTTCCACCACTAATGACTCACCCTGTCTGCTCAGTGTTTCCCAGAGTCCCACAAACCAACCAACACCTCCGAGAAACACCTCTGTTTGAATCAGAGGATTCAGATGACTGAACCTGATATTTTATTACACTGAGGAAAAAATACATCAGCTCTATCCCATGAAATATGTATTAATTCTCATAGAAATGTAAAATGAAAAGGGGTAAACGGTACTACAATCTTCATATGAAGTTCAATAAATAACCTTTTGTTAACTAATTAAACAAACGACACTGCGTACTCAAACCACAGCTGGTACCTGTAGCTGCATATTCAAATGACAGAAATGAGAGTGATAACAATCATCTCTACAAACTCAACAAGGAAGTCTGCTTTCTATGGACACCCTAAAGGGACATGATTGGATACATTTTATTTTCTCTATTTCGCTGTGATAACAAGTTAATTTCAGTGGTTTTCTCAAGACCCTTGAGCTATTTTTCTTATCTTGAGAAAACAAACTTTGTTTACAGGAAACTTTTTCTGGTTATCTCATTATCTTGAATTACAATGATATAAATAATCCCATAATCTTGAGAAAACAAACTTGAGAAAATAAAGATGTATTTGATCATGTCCTTTAAGGGCTTTCGTAATTCTCCCTTCATGCATAATTTTTTATTTAAAAGTTCTGTCAATATCAATGTCCACTGTCCTCTCTGTAATCTTTAATGTTTTATACACATAAAACTGAAAATCCCAAAGTATGATACATTTTCCTGTAGCTGTTATAAAGTCCACTTCGACTACAGCAATAAAATACCCACTACTTGAGCAATAAACATCAGCCACAAGATGACCCTGTGTTTAAACTGAAGGTGTGGACATGTCCAGACAGGTCTAGGCAGCAGGATGTGCTGGTACCATTTCACAGGAAATAAAGTGTGTCTCTCTCTCTTTACTGTAGATCAAAGGTGTTGGACATGAGCCCAGTGTGGAGTTTCCCAGCGGCTGTAAGCCATCTCTGTTCAGTTCAAGTCAACAGTGACGGGCAGAGCCAGAGAAGGTAACACCTGCATAACACATCACTCTCCCATCATGTGAAGTAACCAGTGCACACATGGACAACCGAGAAGTTTAAACCCTGCAATTACAGCCACTATTGTTTGTACACCTCGGTTTGTTTACTGCTTTGGAAAAACAGGTTCATGGGCGCGATGGTGTGTAAAATGTGATGACGTTGTCTCTTAAGACGTCTTGTGAAGCCATGATGTGGGCAAAGGCAATTTGAATCCTGCCAGGTTTCACCACTACCAATGAAAACTACCGTATTGATAGATAATTATAGAATTAAAAAAGCATTAATAAGATAAAATTGTAAATTAGTATGCCTTCAAGATGATCACAATATGCTCAGCAAGTCCAATTTTGACAGTGGGAGAAGAAACTTTAGATATTTTTAAATTACTATCAACACGATCTGTTTCAACTTGTAAGTCTTCACGACCACCTGAACTGACTCACCACGCCATACAAACTACAGAGGGAGCTATTGAGGAAGCAGGTTATCCCCCCGCCTTGGAAATGTGTAAAATGTATACATGTCTGGGGGATTGTGGCCCTGGTGGGCCCGTCTGTCAGGGGCTGGTCTCTGGGTTCTACTCATAAGCTCTGAAGGGGGGTTCTGTGAAATCAGCCAATCAGAGCACAGCTACAAACTGATATCTATCTATCTATCTATCTATCTATCTATCTATCTATCTATCTATCTATCTATCTATCTATCTATCTATCTATCTATCTATCTATCTATCTATCTATCCCCAGCCCATTGACTTATGTTTGTTGTAAAATTAAAAAAAATATGGATATACATTTTGCATAACAGTATAGTAGGACATCAAAAACATGAGTTTAGCCTCATGTCAAAAATTACAAAAAAAAGACTTATTTTTTTCTATTAAATACTTTAAGTAGAGCACAAAAAATGTAAGGTTATAGCAGGATGCCAAATTGTCCAAAATTACCCAAAAAAAACTCCACAAGTGTAAATTTTGATATACTAAACACAACAGGATATGTTGGACCCCAATGAACAGATCTCCTGTTTTCAAAGCGTGAGTCTGAAAACCAACGGGTGACATCACACTTGCTTCATTCATTTCTATATAGTCACCACTACCAATACAAAATGCTGTATTTCTAAATTCAGAATACTTTGCCCACCATAAACAGCATCAAAAAATAAGTTTCATTTGAATAAAAAAAAATTATTATACTTTCAAGGCGACCAAAATGTGCTTAGCACAAATTTTGAAATTGGGTAAAGAACCCTTAGATATTTCTAAATTAATGTTAAAAAACAGTGATGTTAATTTTCCAATCTGTCTCAATCTATGAGTTTCCCATGAAAAAAAAAAAAACGATGCAACCTTACAAAAGACTGGGTGACTCAGCAGACCACACGCACAAAGAAAAAGCAGAAACAGGGCCTTTTCCTCGACCAGGATTACTGTAAGACTTGACGGCCAGTTTCTGCAGAATAAAAAGACCATTGTTGCTTGGAGGTTAAAACGCTGTGACTAAACGGACCCCAAGGTGTCTCATGGCCATAAACAAATGGCTCTTTATATTACCTCAGGGCTTCAACTCTAAATCCTTGGGTGAACTCGTCATTCAGGTCCCTCCTGTGACACTAATGACATTCAAAGCTGAGAAAAAATCCCATCATCTTCATGTAGTCGCTGCCAACATTCATTGTTTTTATGAGTGAGAGAGCAGATCAGGAATGTGTGTGGGAAGCAGTCAGATTGCCTACATCCCCTTTTGTCACTCTGATCTTTTTTCTTTCTCTGACACTTCGATAGGAAGTAATGACCCAACAGAAAAATAACACACAGGTATTTTATTGTTTGTTTTTTTTTACATATTTACACTACAGCGAGTGGGCAGAGTTGGACACGTGACAGGGAGTGAATGGAAACCTTGAATAGTTTTAACATGAGAGTGAAACTGGCAAACAAAAGGAACTGACATAAACAGAGCTATGAATACCAGCAGCAGTGGTTTCTATTATATTCAAGTAGGTTAAATATTAAACAAGCCAGCTGGCGTGACGGCCACTTTACAGACAACAACGATACAATAGAGCTACGTGAAGAAAGGAGCTTTGCCATAAAAATCTGACAACTTGTAGAAGGAGGTCGGATCATTTTTACCAAAACCAAACAAAGCAAACAGAGCGAACAAAAACTGATGTTTCACTAATTATTTACGACAACTTTTTCTCCTCTTTCTAGGTTAAACTGAGAAATGATAAAATCTTATTCATGCTCTTGACTGTGACTTAATATATCTTAAAATTAACGCTTGCAGCATTTACTGGAAATATTTGGGAATGATAACCTGCTGCTTGTTGCTAAAGCCTTGACCAGCAAGACACAGGTTAAGATACAGCGGTTAAATAAAAAGCAACAGAGCAGAGGTCAGAGACCAAATGAGTCTACAAGCATATGTTTTGGTCAGTTTGGTTTTGGGAGAATGCAATCTGTACCTGTTCTCTTTCTTGTAGGAGACAACAACAATTCAGGGTGCAACAATTAGTCAACAAAAAAACATCTGTAATGCATAAACAACCGCTATTTTGATAGTCGATTAGTCAACTAATTAGTCAAATAAATCAGCAAAATCGTACTGTATATAAGAGCTGAACACTGTTGCACATGTGCAACACTCAGTCAGCAGAGATGGGACGGAAGGGAGATGCATCACTCTGTTGAAAAATACATATCTGTTGACTATTTTTAGTATCAATTTTTGTTGACTGTTGACTAATCGTTGCACCATAAACACAACCTCAGGTCTGTATGATAAATATGAAGCTGAAGCCGACTGGTTAGCTTAGCGTAAGTACTAAAAACAAGGGGAAACAGTCTACCTCTGTCTGAACTCTTCAGGCTAACGGTTTCCCCCTGTTTTAAGTCCTACTGTTAAGCTAACAATCTCCAAGCTGTAGTTTCATATGCACTGTCTAGACATGACAGTAGTATGCAACTCAAAATGTCTAAAAAGGACAGAGAGAGTGTGTTAACTGTGCTACATGATCCCAACTTTCCCTTTCCTCATAGCTCCTCTTCAGTTTTCACCTGGACCGCGCCGTCCTGCGGCTCTGACTGTGTGTTCTGGTTCTCATTGACCAGCATGCTGAACTGCAAGTCGCTGTAATGGGAGAAGTCCTGCGGGTACAAGCCAAAGTTTGGGTTGAAGTTTATATCCATGTTGGCAAAGGTGGAGTTGGCGTCAGCCGCCAGGTCGAAGCCAGCGAAGTTCTGGTCAAACACAACATCTAGTAACTGATTGATGAGGGCCGTCTCGTCTGTGCCGTTGTTTGAGTTCTGGGGTTCACAGTAGCTCATGTCCACCTGAGCGGCGGCCGCAGGCTGGGCGGCGTGTGGCCTCTCGTCCAGAGGCATCATGTGCTGAGTCTCCAGGAGGAAGCGTAAGGCCTGGTCTGAGGCAGGTGTGCTCTCTGCTGCAGGAGAAGAAACAGATTATGTTACAGAGAAAACAAACCTGGTGGAAATCTGATGAATGGACTGTTTTTCGGTTCAGTTGGTGCAACAGCTAAACACAGCAGTCCTGCATTAAATCCTCCCACTATGAAGGTTATAATCCTTTAGAGATGTGTTTGCTGGGTTATGATGTTTTTGAAGGCTGAAGTTGAACTGGACAGTGTTCAAATCAGTAAGATCAGACTAAATAACAGAAACCCTGGTCTGTGTTACACAATGCAGTTCAACTGCACCAGTCAAAATAACCACAGTCCAATGAATACATCTCAAACATGTTCAACAAAAACTGATTATTGATGAGAGCAGGATGTACTGCAGGACTTTTGTGTTAGACATCATTTCAGTGTGTATGCACATTGTGTATTTATAAATGTGTGTAAACAGTGGCAGAGTTGTTCAAAGCTTTGTGACATTTGAAGTTATTAAATTTGGCAAGTGTTGACAGAAGATGAGCTAAAATGTAATTTTTAAAAAAATTATTTTAACATCTTTATCTCATGCTTCCTCAGTGTTCGCTGTGGCTTATGTCAGACAGAAAAAAAAAAACACCTCTCTATAACATGATAGTGTTTGTTGTTTTCTGGTGTGGCAGCAATACACATATCAGAGCATTTGATCAGAGCATTTGCTATTAAGAAAGTTCAGCTTGGTTGTTCGCTTGGTTTTCCTGCAGGTTGTGAAAGTAATTATCAACATTAGGTAGCTAACGTAACATTTACACATTTCACAATTAATTTTCAGATTATTTGAGGCTCATAATCAACAGGAAGCTGAGGAATCATGACATCAGGATGTTAAAACAAATCAAAATAAAATAAAACACACATTTAAGTTCATCACCGACAAGTAGCAGACTTCAAAAGTCATAAAGCACTTAACAAGCATGTGTCAGCCATGTAAACATTTCCACTGTCGTCTGTGATGGTGTTTTAACTTGCTCTTGCTTTTTCTATTTGCATGTGGGTTCTTATGTTGTGTTGAGTTGACTGGGCCACTGCCTAGATCTAGTCTAGATAAACTTGTACATCAGTCATCTGGGACACAGAAACTTCTAATTTACTTCCCGTAATAATCCTACACACAACCTCCGCTGTTTATAACTTCTTCATTGACATGACTGTATTCCAGCAGTGTCAGTTTTGGGAAGTTATCATATGACGATGACGAGTAAAAGAAGCAGTAGTGGTAGAAAACCCAAGAAGCATAGGTGTAATAAATAAACAAATAAACAAGGGCAGGTTTGTGGTGCTCTGCCCACTGGCTCTCTGTTACGAGGACACATGAAACTGACACTATGAATTATTGCCCTTGAACAATTTTAGAATCAGGATGAATTATAATAAGACTGTTTATACTTTAAAAATGGCTCTAAAGAATTAATTTCCTAAATGGATCTGGAATAAGTTGTTTGATTTCTGCCACGTTACATTTTAGTCACCTGCAGTTTGAAAGCTTGACTTCCCTGTTGTCTGCTGTCAGAAAAACATATTATAAACTGAAATGTTTTTAACTAATGTTGCTTTAACATCACTGGAGTAGATATGTATGAGGCAAAGCTGAGTTGTTGTTATTTTTATACTTAATGTACATAGTTTCATGGTAATTTTACATCTTATTAAGAATTGCTTATTGTAAGAATTAGGACAATTTGGATGACATTAATTGCTATTAGTATTTTGTGGGCTATTTATATTCATTTCTTTTGATAAAGGTGTCAGTTTTCTTACTGTGTGTTCAGTTTTACAGAAGAGTCTACAGCTTCATTTTTTTCTTATTTTCGGTTTATAGCAAAACTACAAACAAACTTTTCTTTGATTAGTCATTCAAGGACAGATTATATCAGATTTACAGTGACTGATCCAAACAGTGAGAGCATGAAAGTGGTTCAATAAAACATACAGTCTGACAACATTAATAAAAATGTAAACTGTCTGCCCAGCTTCAGTACAGTCTCACTGTTAATGTTTCTACCAACAACTGTGCTTTTCCTGCTTTGATGAGTTAAAACATCTGCAGTGAAAGGTTTATACACAAAGCAAACATTCAATTCATTACCTCTTAACTGCTTCTCCTCACACCAGACAAAGTAAACACAAAGAACACATCAATCACAAACTCACCTGCCACACAAGTTTTCTCTGTGAAGCTGATGTCTGACTTTATCGCCCTCTTCCTCTTCACCTCGTATGGATCTGAAATTCAGACGCACTCAGATGAAACTCCTGTTTCTGTTTATAAACAACCTGCAGTATCAGCCTTACAGCAGCTGGTATCTGTAAACTGACCTCGGTTGTGCGGCAGGTACGTGAAGGTAACAGGGTCGCTCTCCATCTGGTCCGAGATGCGTCGCAGGAGGACATCGACTTCGACCTCATCCGATAGGTTCTGGTCCTGGTAGGGCGGAGTCTTAAACACTATGGCGATCTGCCGATGGACGTCTGTCTGGGCGAACTCCCCGTTCGCTTTCCACGACCCTCGTCTGAAGATAATCTCTATGTCATCTGAGGATCAACCACAAAACACGCAGAGTTGTGTTGACAATTAAAAAAAAAAAAATGAGAAAACCTCCTGAGAATTGTTACCAAAATATTATCCTAATTTTAATATTGGAGTCAAACTGTCTTCCTAGAGTTCAAAACACATAACCTTCATTTATGATGCTGTTTATCTATCTACAACTTTGGACAAAATAACAGAAACACCTTTCACTAGACAAACACTGCAGTATATACAACGATGGGGAAACTTGTTTAGGCTTTAATTCTGTAAATAAAGTTGAATTATCACTGTGCTGTTCAACAAAATACATTACAGGATGTTTCCAAGGCAGCAGAAGACAGCTCACAGAAACACAGAGGTGGCTGTCTGAGCTGAAGCTGCAGATTCAGAACCAGAAAATGTCTCAAATGAAGAAACACTTAAAAGACAGCTGAAAAGATTCAGTTCAAAGTTAATTTTCTTGCTCCCAAAGCAGATATTGTCTTTAATTCACAGTTGAACAAAGACTAAACATAAGTTTAAATAAATAAATGCACAGTGATTACGGCGGAGAAGTACATGTTTACTACCTTGAGAGAGTCACATCATAATTAAACCATAAATGTCTGCTGTTTGTTTCTACCATAAACTGTAGCAACCTGGGCTCAAAAATGAGGTCAATGTGGAAGTGCAAAAAAAGTGCAATACTCCCAACGGCCACTAGATGCTGGCTCCAAAAAAAAACTCCAGTTGACTTCATTTTCAACTCTGAAATACTCAGTCAATACATTTTTCCCCACACAAGTCATTCTGATGTCATTAGCTAAAGTCAACTCTTCTTCTTAAAGGGGGGGTATTATACTTTTTCCAGATGTATTGTACCACTCTATGGCATACTCCAATGACTATGTTACCTTAGGTTGATCTGTAAATGCTGTAAATAAAACAAACAACCTTTATGAAATTTGCCCTCGCATCATGGCCGTTCTGAACGCCTCGATATTGGACTCTGTCCCTTTAAGAGGCTTCGAGCCTTTCAGACACTCCCCCTCCAGCACGCTGTCCACGACGTCATCACAACACTGCTTCTCCATGCCGTATTGACAACTTCTGCTGCATTGTTTTGGAAAAAAAAGTTATTTTTTAATCACGTTTGGGCGATGGCGACGCAAGATGTTGTAGAGCCTTACGAGTACGATCCTGTGTCCGACCCGGAAAGTGCATTTTCTGATGAAGCGGAGAGAATTCAGAGGCTCTTACAGGACGTGTCTGCATGGTAATTTTCCACCTCCTATCCTAAGCATCACTTATAAATATAATGCAGAAACAACGTTTTGTATTCCACGAAGGCATTTTGTGAAATGTTCTCTGAAAAGTAGTCAGAAACGGGAGCTCCACGACGCGCAGTCCACCAGGTGTTTGCTAATTGCTGCTACCGCTGTGTGCTTGTTTACGCGGGGGAGGGGAGCTCTGCTGAGACGGCAGCATTGGGCGGTGGCTCGGCAGGTGATGAAAGGTCGGGGGCGTTGCAAGGAGGAATGGGCGTTCCTGGGAGGAATGAGGCAAAACAGCTTCCACAATGGCTGCCATGAGAGTTTCTAAAGATTACTCAAACATATGCGAATGGA
>OOFC01022934.1:9903-29474 GCA_900323345.1 Pseudochromis fuscus
TAAACCATACCATAGCACACAATACGATGCAATGCGATACGATACAATACGATACGATACGGTATGATACGATACGGTACGATATGATACAATATGATACGATACAATACGGTATGATACGATACGATACGGTACGATACGGTACGATACGGTATGATACGATACGATACGATACGATACGATACGATACGATACAATACGGTACGGTACGATACGATACGATACGATACGGTACAATACGGTACGATACTGATACGATACGATACGATACGATACGATACGATACGATACGATACGATACGATACGATACGGTACGATACGGTACGATACGATACGATACGGTACGGTACGATACGATACAGTACGATACGATACAATCCAATGCAATGCAGGACGATACGATGCAATTCAATACGATGCAATACAAATTGTTTGATAGCCCCAAGTCAAATCCTGAGTCTTAACTATAAAAAACGTTCTACTGGCACGTTTATGAATTTTAATGCTGCATTGCAAATTTGTTACAACCTTAAACAACAGCTATAATATGTATGACAAAGTTTATCTTTATGTTTGCACCTTGTGGTTAACCGTTAGCTGTACTACAAATACCTGGACTTCAGGAACCCTCTGCTGCAACTACAGGACAAAACAAAAAAGTTTAAAATTGTACACTATGCTACAAATATTTGTAAACTTGTAAACTAGTTCCTCCAGTGTGGGTCACATCAAGAAAATGTTGGTTTTAGTGATTCCTGAAGCTGAAACTGTAAATGTCATGACTGTGAGTATTTTTTTATGGGACAGTGACACAGACTGTTTATAGGATGGACTCTCACTGCTCTGAGATATAAATTTAGGAGTAATCATCTATTTATTAATGTCAGACAGACTGTTGATACATTGTAAATAGATCTGAAGTTCAAACTTTGATATAAACCTGAACCATGGTGAAGGCATCAAATATGAACAGTGTGTAAGGGTTAAAGGAAAATATGGTAATGTAACAAAAGTAACAGTTACTAAGAGATTCAAACTACAATCCTGTTTTTATACGTGTAATTTAAACATTTGATGTAGAATATGCATTAAAATGTGAGTTTACAACGATGTTAAATGAGCAGCACTTGTCCTAAAGGGCATATACTGTTTGACCATTTTAACTCACTGAACCATTGGACAGGTAAAGTAACATCAGTATGAATGTTTGTTATTACTCAGATGACCCTGGTTGGTATTCAGTGTCTTCTGCTGCTGTTGGGTCCACTGGTCCTCCTGGACTTTGACAGATTGTCCAGATTATCATCAGCCCTCCATCTGAGTCCAGCTGTTCAGGACAAGGAGTTCATTCACACAGTCCAAGGCAGGTCGGTCCTGACAGGCCTCCGAGGTTCTGGAGATAGGAAAGGTCAACAAAGCTCTGCAGGACCTGGCTCATTTATTTAGACTGGCACCTAGAGGAGGAGATTCTGGGAGCTGGTTGATGGAAACAGATGGAGAAGAAATAATGAATTACGTAGAGCGTTTGGGAGGTGGGTGAGTTTCTACGTAAAAGGGATATTTTAGTTTAGTACAACTTTTTATTTGATGACACAATCATTTACTAAATAGAGAGCACAAACCTCCGTCAAGGCCTAATCCATATCTGATCTCCACCAGATCATCTCAGATTGTTGACATTATCATCCTGCATGGGACTGTTTGCACTTCATCCCATAGACTGTATATAAGAATGAACAAAGTCTCAAAGTCTCAAAGGAAAAGATCAATCCAGGATTGCAAAAAAAGTGCAACACCACCAATGACCACTAGGTGCTGGCTCCAATTGATTTCCATTCAAAAATCCTTATTTTCAATCTTTCAATACATTTTCTCCACAAGTCATTCTGATGTCATTAGATAAAGTCAACTCTTCTTCTCAGCGATCTGGTGGGAGGAGTTAGGGGCGGGGTCAGTCTGATTGACAGCTCTGGTCTCCAGTGATTGACCGGTGGTTTGGAGACTCATTCACTGGTGAACTCCAGTCTCATCCACATTGGACAGTGTCCTCAGGTTCAAGGGTCAGACCCGCCTCCTAGTTCCTCCCTTCATATCCAAATATGGTCACTTCTGGCTCCAAACAACCAACATGGCGACGTTCAAATATCAAACTTCAAAATGTGAGTCTACAATCCAATAGATGATGTCACCCATAGCTTTGTCCTTTCTGTAAACAGTCTATGGTTCATATCTACTGCTTGGTGTGAGGGTGGTGAGTAACAACCCTGCACCTCAAAAACAAAATTCACGGTTGGTTTTGTTCATAGGGCCCTTAACGTCACTTATGGATAAACAAACCAATGCAGGTGAAAACAAAACTTCCTCAGTGGGTAACAGATACCTCCTAGAATGATCTATTTCTTTAGCGTCTTCTCTCTTCCAGGTGATTAAATTCCTTATATTAGAACAAACGTCACTCTACAGTTACATGAAACAAAGTCGCTGATCAGATAAACAGAAACACGTTTGCTCCTGGCGTCACCGGAGGGCTCGACCAGACGGCCCAGCCCCATTAGCTCCGATGGAGTCCTGACAGAACCACACGGGGCCTTTGGTTTCTGATCTCCTCTCCAGTGTCATTAACTGTACCTCACTTTCATCTCAGGGATCCTTCCTTCCGCCTGTCTTTAGCATCGCCTGCACCTAATAGCCTCGAGCAGACATATGTGCATGGACGTGCGCACGAGTCGAGCGGCTCTTCAGGCGGGATCCTGCAGTAATGACTTCCAGCTCAATCTGTAGGTAACGAGCATTTCCTGGTAGCTGTGGACTTGCGCCTGAGGACAAGTCCTGACCAACTTTCTGTGGCTCACTGTGGCCTCGCAGAGTGCAAAATGAACGAGTAGATCTTTGTGATATGCTTGATATAGTGTATGTCCTCCAGGAAACAGTCACACACATGTCCGACAGAAATGCTGCAGCCATGAGAGTGAAAGACCGTAGAATTACTTCTTAATTAATATCTACGCAGATGATACTCACATCTATATTTCAGTCCACACAGAAAATCCTGATTATGTCTTTAGGGTGAAACACATACGATACGATACGATACTAGTTAGCTAGCTAGCTCCTAATTAATTTTGGTCATAATTACAATCAACAAACGTTCAAATAAATAACAGAAGATATTTCCACTACAAAAATTAAAATTGTATGACCAAAAAGGTGTAGTTGAAGTTTTTGCCTATGACAAAAAAATAATAATTTAAAAAAAATCCTCTAGTCATCTCATAATGACAAAAATTTAATTCTTGTTAAATTATCAAACTTTTGATATCTACACCAATTTAGAAATGTAATTTTTTTTCAACTACTGTTATTTCCTGATGATGTTCTTGGTCGTGGTCGACACAAATAAATTAAGCTCAGGGTAAAAACAATGGTGGATAAACTCCTCGTTCCTGTCATATAATGTACATCTGAGTTAATAAATACATGATTGTAATCCTGCTGTATTCAACACTTTGTTCTGGAAAAGTACTGTGATGTTGTTCTGTTTCAGTCACTGTGGGCGGACCACTATCCCCTCAGTTATTGTTACATAGAGTGGATCTGCAAATGTTTCAAAATAAAAGCTCTGTTAACAAATAAAGAGTTTCTGTCACCTGTAATGCTCGAGGGATTTTAATTTTGTTATAGAAAGTGTTGAGTTTGTTTTATCAGTTTAATGCAGTGACTTTAACCCTTTGATCTGCTTCCTCCTGATCCTGCTTTTAAGCATGAAACTGAGTCTTTGTACTAAAATATGACCAATTCTGCCTCTCAGAGGATATTCGAAATAAAGTCCTGTTACCTTCAGCAGCTGAGGAAAATAAAGACTTTAATACTTAATTCTCCATGACAGTTTAAAAGCAGCTAACCTGCATATTTAGGACAGCAGCAAAGACCAGACAGACAACACATCCATCTGATGAGACTGAAGGAAAATCTAAATAATAATAGTAAGTTTCCCTCGGCCTGTGTCCCTCACCACAGAGGAGGCTAAGGCAACAAGCCGAGTGCCACATGTTGTCGAGAGGGAAATGAAGGGATTACTGCAGGACGGTGATTTCACTTCTGCAAACAGACACTCATTCCAAGAATAATTGCTTTAAAAAGGGCATTAAAGTACTTTTTAAAAACACAGTGAGGCCCGTATCAGCTGATTTTCTGCAGGGATTTACTACATGTGTACATGTGTGCAGCAGTTCAGCCCTGCACGCATGACTGGACTTCAGTTTGGGGGAACCTGCTCTCCCAGGTGGCCCTGTGCATGATCACATGTGTGCACGACTGTGGGAAAGATTAAGTTTCAGGGCAGTAATTTCAGGCTTGTTAGGAAAAGAAGATGAACACGGACGCCAAGCGAGCTTTCAGTGAGACAACTGTCCAATCAGAGAAGACGACATCTGAATCCAAGATCTGAAAACACTCGACAAAGTTCTGGTCAATCGACTCCTTGACGGAGCTTCTTCCACTGGGAGTTTCTTGCATGTCTTGAATCTGCATGTGTGTTACCCTGGTTGTGTTTGTGTCTCCAGGACATAGCAGGTGGACCACAGTCTGACCTGCATCGTCCTCTGAACCGTCTGCTCTCTCAGCCTCGGTCAATCCACCAGGACTCTTTCGTTTCTTACTCTGAAGTGCTGGAGGCTTCTGGGAAAACTGCTTCCTAATTCCATCCTGTTCTAATTAAATTTACCATCAAGCAGCCGTTCCTGACTGCACACTTAAAATTACTGGGTTACAAATGTTCTCTGTTTGGTTCAAGATGACTCTGTTAACTGTGTTGTTTTACAGATCGTCATACTACAAGTTCTATAAGAAAGTTTTTACTCAATCCCAAAACTTTTCAGCTTGAATTTTCTTGTATACACGACCTTCTCAGCGGCAAACAGCCTCCAGTCACTGGTAAAGAGGAATGATGTGTTTACTGTAGTGGTGGAGACCAAAAACAGACAGTGAATAATTGGATTTGGCACCAGTAGCATAATGATTTTGTTGGTCTGTGAGCAGTAAGTTGTTGATTAATGTGAGAATAAGCATTTCTATAATTGGTGAGTTGATAGACAGGAAACTATTGTATCTATTTTGTTTATCATTTTATCAGTATAGTAATTTCTAAAAGTAAAAGTAATCATAAGTCATAATCATAATCAAAACATCTTTGATTCCAGCCTATAAAATATCAGAATTTATTAGTTTTTCTCTGTTTCATATCCAAGCAAAGAGAATTTCATGTCAAACACAACAACATATTTCAGGATGTTTCATTAAATTTGTAGGAGTTGACTTGGATAACTTTTAATAGATTGACGAATAATCAAAAATCTGCTAATTCATTGATCATTACAGCTGTAGCTCATATCAGTTTTAATAGTTGGTGTTGTGTTTACAGCTCATAGGGATGGAGTCAAAAGTGAAGTCAATTTGGAAGTAAAACAAAGTGTAATACCGCCACTGGCCACTAGATGCTGCCTCCAAAAACTCTGGTTCCCTTTGACTTCAGACCCGCCTACTCCCTCCTCCCTCTATGTCCAAATATGGTCACTCCTGGCTTCAAATACCAAACTCCTGGCTTCAGAAGGTGAGTCCAGGTGATGTCACAGCTACGTCCATCATGTTACAGTTTGTGGTGCTGCCCCCAAGTGGCCAAAAAGTGAAGCAACATAAGTTGAATTTTTCCACCAATGTTTTTCTACACATGCGGTTTCCACCTTTGTGTTCTTCTGTATTTGTACAGTGTATTAAAACAATACAGAGCTCTGCAGTGTCTGTATTTAATTAGAGGTACTGATACTGATACAGATTTGGATACAACCTCCTCCATCCTGCCCACAGGCTTCATAATCCAGCCTCAATCAGTTAACCTGACCCGCTTCCAGACGTCTATGTAAACACATCTGCGCTGCTTTTTTTTTTGTTATGTTTTTTTATTAGGTGGTTGAAGTTATTACTGTCCAACATATCCAGTCTCCTCTGGCTGTGTGAGAAGAGTTTTCTTTGGAGGGCATATGGGCAGTGTTTTAATTTGGCTCCATTTCATATTTGTCCAATGCATCATTTGTAGGAAACAAAGCTCTTTTCTGAGGTTTTGTGTCTCAAACACACATTTTTGATATTCCTGATTTATATTGGCTGTGGGGAACAGGGCTACTCAGAGGTGATGACTTCCTCCTCCACAGTCTGTGGCGTGAAACCTGTGGTGAAAGATACATCAATTAATGTCCACTAAGATTTTTTTAGGTTCCTCTGAAGACATCATATGGAGCTAATCTCTAAAGAAAACATGAGATGACCTGGAGCTCAGTGAGTAGTACAGTTACAGCAGTCAAACTATTCATTACATTATATGGTTATTTTACAGATTTCCTCCCAAACGTTACAAAATAAAGAACAACTCCCATTTTTACGCCACTGTTGTATTATATTTAAGTAATTTCAACCAACAAGAAAATACCAGTAATATATTACATCTAATGGTAATAAATATGATAACTGTTTGAGGTTTCTAAGGACTCTTTGAGACTAGATCATATTTTCACTCCAATGAAACTGCAACCCTTTCTCCACAGTACTCTTGATAAAACATCCCACATATTTGACACAATAACAGTTTGTTTAATTTGTTTCAGAATTTGTGTACATTTGATTCCTGTGGTAAAAGAGAAAATAGTTAACCTGAACACATAGCCACCCCCAGTCATTTTAAATGCAGTTATTTGTAAATTAAGTTGTGTCTGACTGATGTTTTTATCAAAGTGAAAGTTGTTTTTAACTTACTGTAAAACAAATACAGTTTATATTTACTCATTTAGTGTCTGTCTCATAATGTATTTGCTGTAATAGGGTTTACAACAAAATTAATTTAAAAAAAAGGCTTTGCTGTGGAGTTTTATTCAAGTCAGAACTTGATCAGCTGTTCGGCTCTGTCGCATGATAATGACGTAACGGCCAACTTTCCCCGGTGTCGCTCGGAGTTGTGAAGAAAACCTGCTGAAGAAAGATACATTTTCCGCCACAGACCGAGGCTCCTGGTGCAGGTGGAGCAGCTGCAGGTGAGGCTGAAACTAACACGATGTTTCCGGAAGTATAGTGTGTTTTCTTTTCGCTGATGTCGTCACGTGGCGCAGCTTCTGTGTTTACAAACAGCTCCTGTCGCACACCGCAGTTAGCTGGCTAGCTGCTAGCCACAGGTTGTTAGCGTGTGCCCTCATTTATTCTCATACATTCGCCTCACACAGCTAAGCAGCGGATTGTAGTAAAGCTAAACTGCAGGTAATAGTTGCAAATCAGTGACTTTTATTCAGTTTTCTGAGCTGCGACCCTGTTTTTCTGTCAAGGTAGCCGGTGCGCTGCCATCTTTGTTTTGATTCTGAAGCACAGGTGTAAGTTTGGAAAAGGTGATAAAAATCCCTTTTTCATTAAGTGGAAGCACACGTTTCTATCCCGACTGTTAGAGGACACTGTAGGGGTTTTTAAAATGCTATCACGAAAACCATAGGTAATAATAAACGGTCTTTCTCGTCTTCTGAATATAAGAGTTCAGAAAAGCCGATGGTTAGCTCCGCGACCTGACGTATGCTAACATACGGAATGAATCCCAGGAAGTGGAGCGAGCTAACTGCCTGCTGTAAAATCCACAGGAAGATAATGTACTCATTCTGGTGTCATTTAACGCTCATATTTGGTAGAAAAAGTCACTCTGGACCCAATTTAACATGTGGAAATTGAACTGTTTGGAAGGACAGAGGATTTAGACAAATACAATACAGTTTTTATCATTAATTAAGGCACAACTTAGACGTTTATCCAGAGAGGTTTGGCCTTGAGGTTTTTTGGTCATTACAGGAGCCACTAATAAAGTACTGAAGTTCATCAGAAAGTTAAATAAGTTGGTACAATAGTGAAAAAGCACTGTAGTCTTGCACTTTTCCTTATAATACCTGTAATGCCTGAGAGGAATAGCTCGTTAACAGTACAAAAACCTGCAATGACAATGTCTGATATTGTACATGTGTTTAATGCAACCATCAGAAATAAACAGGAACCTTACCCAGCAGCAGACATTTCCTGGACATTAACTTATTACAATGCTTCCAGCTGAGTGACGAATCAGCTGAGCTAGATAAGTCACTACATTCCCATGTGACAGATATTTAAGTATTTTCACTACTTTTATGACCCCCACATAAACTTTAAAAAAACAGAGAGAGAAAACACTTGAGGTATTTCTTATGTCTTAAGTGAAATATGCGCAGACCTCATGAAGAATGAAGGTTATGTAATTGTTAAACACTGGTTTTTCCTTAGTGCCATTTGGTCGTGTAATGACCAAAGTGAGCCGGACCGTCGTAAATGATTAGTCCGGCTTCATCCAACCGTGTCATCACTGCCTTGTAAGCACTGTAATGCTCTAATACACAGCCTCTCATTAGGTGTAAAGTACAGGCTGAGCGGCGTGGACCTCAGTTAGCTGGATACTAATGACGGACCGCTGCAGCATGCAGCCGGACGCATGTTTCAGCGGCAACCACGGCTTTAACTACATCCCTCTAACAGCTGCTTCACAGCCAAGTGTGTGCACAGGAGGAGAAACTTCTCACCTGAGAGGGAGATGCTGAATAGAGGATTTTTTTTTAAGTTCTTTGTAGTAAGATGTGATGGAGCTGCTGCTGTTAGGGGTCCAGCTGGATGGTTTAGACAGTCTTCTACCAGAGGTTTTTGAAAAAGTTTATTTCAGTCATGAAGTTGATGGAAGAAAGATGGATACACAGTGTACTTTACGTGAAAAGAGTTTACTTCTGTGTAGGGCCCATACACTCTGGATTCAACTGACTTTAATTAAAAAATCCTCATTTTCAATCCTGAAATACTCTGTCAATAATTTTTGGGGGATTTCTGAGTTTTTTTGGAGCAGGCATCCAGTACAACAGCCACATATTGTCTGAATTACATAATTTAATTTACAGACAAACTGTCAGTGAATTACTTGTGCTGAAAAAAGCTTAAAGATGTGATAATTTCAGGCAACTTCTGTATTAATTAGAAATGTCTTTTCCAGTTATTTCTGTGTTTATTTGCAGCCTGTGCTCACAGCCTATGATTCCTCTTACTCATTTAATAATTTAGTGCTTCCCCGTTGTGCAGTACCCTGAACCGACGGGCAGGCTCTGTTTGTTTGTTTAATCTTGCGGAGGCTTTTAGTTTTCTTGTGGCCAAGCCTTATGGGGTCTCTGATGGTTTACAGATCCACTTTCCCCTTCGGCCCCTTCAGTATTGTCTTCTGTTCTCCTTGTAAAAACAGCACAACAATAGCTGGGCCCCCTGCAGACGCTGCTGCCCACATAAATTCACAGCGTGTCGGAGCAGCTGCTGTAAAAGCAGATCCACATTCAGGAGGTTTATTCTTTACTGTCAGTCACAAGTTTCTGAAGAAACACAGTTTAGAGCAACTTTTAATTCATTAAAAATATCAGACTTGTTTCTGTACCAAGTTTTTTCACATTATAGATTATTTGATTTGATTTTTCTTTATCTTTTTGATTAAAAATATTCTGGTGCTGCATCTGAAAATCATTTCATCATTAAGAAGATATTACACTTCAGAAAGAGGAAGATTTAGGGGTGTGGTTAGTTTGATTGACAGCTCTGGTCTCCAATGATTTACAGCTGGTTTGGAGGCTCAGTCACTGATGAACTCCAGTCTCATCCATTGGACAGTGTCCTCAGGTTCAAGGGTCAGATCTGCCTCCTCACTCCTCCCTTCATATCCAAATATGGTCACTTCAGGCTCCAGAAAAACCAACATGACCACATTCAAATGCCAAACTCCTGAGTCCACAAACCTACGTCCATCTCTGATACAGTCTGACCAGTGTTGGTTTGTGTGTCTGCAGGGATGCACACATCAGTGCGTGAAATCCACGTCTCGTCAGACCCTGACTCCGCCTACTTCCTGCGTGTGGACTGGGAGGGGCGGGGCTTAGACTCAGGCTTCCAGTTGCTGCTGACTGACGGGCAGGATGCATGGAGAGGAGAAGGTAACACTGTCACCTACTGTGACCTCACAGCTCGTCATTTCACATTTTACAGGACAGATTTATGCTACCTGATGCCTCACCTGTCTGACCACACACACACTCGCCATTCTCACTTCACCTGCGAAACCTTTTAGCGTCGTTGACCTCCTCAGCTGCTCGGACAGATACAGTCAGCTGAGGGTTTACTGGGGTCACCTCTGAGGTCAGGATTCAGCACAATGCTGGAAACCCTGCTGCAGGTCTTTGTGTGAACTCTGCTGCGTCAACAGCATCGTCAAGATCCTCAAGCTGCGTTTTCCGACTCAAGTCAAAGGTGAATATCGGTGTGAGGTCTGGAAATGTTCAAGCAACAAACTCACCATGAAAAATTAATCTCAAAATAAACTGAAAGTGGTTTAAATTCTACATAAAATGGACAAATTGAAACATGAATGCTGTATTAGTGAATGTTTAAAATGAGCCACAGTTTAGTTCAGGTTTTGTTTGTCAAGAAAAATAAGTCATTGGGGAATATCTGAGGAGGACAAGATAAATAACTTCAGGAGGAAATAAAAGATGACTGAGAAGAAGAACAAAGGAGTCAAGATTACACAGGACAAGAAGAATAAAAAGTAGACGGAGGACAAGAAGAAAGAAAGATGCTAAAAAGAAGACCATGGTCAACAAGAGGAAAGAGGTGGATGACAAGAAGAAGAACAATGCCAAGATCTAGAAGAAGAAGCACAAGATGGCCAAGATAGAGGACAGGAAGGAAAAGAGTGAGGTCAACAAGAATTATGAAATATACTTTAATGAAACAAACTACAAAGGGTTTAAGCAGAACAAAAGGTCCAACAGTAAAAAAAACTAAAAAAATTGGACTGTTGCAGATACAATGAAACTAACAATGCATTCATTGTTAGTTTCATTGTATCTGCAACAGTCCAATTTTTAGTTGAATGAATCGACTAAAACAATATAAAAACACAAAAATAAATTGGCGTGAACAAAACTGGAAACTCTTGTGATTTAATGGAGTTTCTTGACTTTTACATTACATCTGTTTTCCTCTGCTGTATTTCATTCACTGCTGTAATATTTTGAACTTGCAGTATGATTTGTCTTGACTTTAATCTCCGAGGTCTGACCATCGTCTTTGTCTCTGTGCAGTAAGCGAGGCGACGCTGAGCGATGAGGCCGGCGAGCTGGAGATGCAGTTGGAGCGGTACCTCCAGGACCTCCAGCAGGCGCTGACAGCGGCAGAAAGCTCCGCCTCCTACAGATTCGCCCTGACGCCGCATCCACCGAACCACAGCTCCACTGTGACGCTGACGTACGAGAAGATGCAGAAAGACATCTCGGTGAGTTGTGAACGTCTGACTGATTTGTAGAAGTTTTCTTTTTTCTTTTCTACAAAAGCTCAAGACAAAGTTTAGTTTTCTTTATTGAAGCTGCATCCCCCCACAAACGACGGCTATTAACCAATCAGCCATGACTTTAAACCTCCTTAATATTGTGTTGGTGATCGAGCCCTGGACTCTACAGGCCTCTGAAGGTGTCCTGCGGTTCCAGATCTGGACTTTATAGACTCTCTGAAAGTGTCCTGTGGTATTGGACCTAGACAGTACAGATCCATTGAAGGTGTCCTGTGGTATTGGACCTGGACTGTACAGACCATTGAAGGTGTCCTGTGGTATTGGACCTAGACTTCATAGAGCTCTGAAGGTCTCTCGTGGTGTTGGACTTAGATTCCCCAGACATTTGAAGGTGTCCCGTGGTATCGGACCTGGACTCTACAGACCTCTGAAGGTGTCCTGTGGTATCGGGCACCAAGAGAGACCTTAGGAGGTCTGTGGTATCGGACCTAGACTTCATAGACCTCTTGAAGGTCTCTCTTGGTAGCGGACTTAGACTCCCCAGACGTTTGGTGTCCTGTGGTATCGGGCACCAAGACATTAGCAGCAGATCCTTTAAGTCCTAGAAGTTGTGAAGTGAGGCCTTCATTTATCAGACTTAGTTTTCCAGCACATCCTACAGATGCTTGATCAGATTGAAATTAGGGAATTTGAAACCTTGAAATGTTTAAAACTCTAGATTAGGTTGTTTGGCTTCTGGTTCTGGTTGCTTGATGTGACTTTTTAGTCTTTTAATGGCCATTTTAAGTTGTTTTATGCCACCCTTTGATCATTTTATGTCACTTTTTAACTATATTCAGTTGTTGTGGTATTTTGTACTGCAGTAGCTCTTCTGTGGGGTTGGACCCCTCTGGCCAGCCTCCCCTCCCCACGAGCATCAATAAGTCTTATAACTCTGTTATAACTCTGTTATCAATTCACTTATTATGACAATACAACTGCAGCTGGTGGGACAATGTTTAAAGCCAGTGAACCTTTATAACATTAATGGATTGTTAGGGTTTTTCTGTATGAAGGTTAAACTGATTTTGTGACCTGCTGAAATCCAGATTATCAAAACCACATGAAAGTCACACCAGACCAAACACAACGAGCTGTTGTAGCAGTGACAGTGATCAGATTACGATCGTATCTGTTCCCACACATGGTTATTTTTAGTTATTATTAGCCCAGGTAGTTTTCCTGCACCTCCCCGGTGAGGTAACGCTCGTCAACGGTCAAGTGAGGCCTCAACTTCAGTTTCTGCCATAACCTCACCAGCTGAAGGTGAGAGCCACCTCACATTTCACACTCCATTCATCACTTCGGGAAAACCAAAACAAACTTGGCGCACTTTTCTCCAAAGCTTTCAAACATCCAACGTGGATTCGGGGAAACGGGCGATGACGAGTTCAGCGTTATCTTCAGCGGAGGCAGCTGCTGATGTTGCGCAACAGTGTCGGATCTGAAGGTGGATTTAACGTCAACAATCTGCTGCTCTGCGGTTTACTGATAACGCGGCGCAGTGAAAACACACAGCGATTTATTTTACTGGTTCTGTATTTTCCAGGTAGTTTTCAGGAAGCTTTAATTTAATTTCCTCAAAGTTTAGCTGGTATTTGGGGGCGAACTTTAAGGACACTTTCAATAAAGGTCAACACAATCTGGTACTTCATAAGGGGGAAAAGAGGAAAGGGTTCATTGCTACTGTTATTAGGTGGCTGCTTGATATATTTGAGTTTAGCAACTTTAGTAAATTCTTCTTTTTAGCACATATAACTGCTAAAAAACTGAAGGTAACAATGTATTTTGAATAATATGCAGCATAAATGTCAGTTTCATTTTTATATGCTGATTACCAGTGGATCTGTAACATTGTAGTTTAAAGTAATCAAAATGAATTGTCTGTTTATTTATTGACAAAAAGAAGAAAAACATTGTATTATAAAATAATTCTGACTTATTGACTTACTTCTAATAAGCCAATGAAAAAAGAAAGCACCAAAAGAGCACAAACCTCCATCAGGTCTTATCTATGACCTCCACCAAAATGTCTCAGATATTAGACATTATCATCTGCATATGTGTAGAATTTCAATAGAATCCATTAAGAATTTTACCCAAAGAGCTGGAACATTTTACTGTTTTTAGTTTGAACCTATGGCTTCCTCCTTCTTCCACTCTAGCTCATAGACACTGTGGTGGTGTTTGCTGCCCCCTACAGGTTATCTGTTACCTTTGTCTTTCACATTCACGCATCATCAGAGATTCGGATTTTTGGGATTTCATCCTCAACAATTTAATGATTTGATCCATGGCTTATATGCAATCACTTAAAAAAAAAAGATCTGTTCATTAGTTTTTTCATAATGTTGCTAAGAGACAAACAAACAAACCAACAAACACAGGCGAAAACAACAAATACATGATGACCTTTAAATAATAATAATAATGCTGTATTGTTGAGATGGTGTTTTGCAGTTTTCTGGAAAAATCCTCATTCAGAGGTCAGCTGTTGGAAAACACATTTATTCATGATTTAGACACAAATCTTTGTTGTCATGGTAGTTATGACTGAATGCAAAGTTCAGTGCAGCATGCCGGAAACAAACCAACTCTGCCGCTTGGGGGGGAGAAAAAAAACGACAGTCGATTTTACAGAAGTGTCCGAGGTTTCTCTTCCTCAATGTTTTAAGAAAGAAAACAGTCATTCATCTGTCATAAAGTTATGAGTCATAATGAAAGGCTTTGCTGTAATTCCTGCTCATTCCCCTCTAATCTGAGCTGCCGTCCAGCGCTGCAAAACACCAGCAGGACTGAGAGTCTCACAGTTCTGTACAGGTGTTACCTGAGGTGGTTAGCATACCAAACATGTGAGTGTCTGTGGTCCGGCTTCTTATCTGCATGTTCACTGTAGCTTCCAGACAAAAATAAGAAATGAGGCCCTAGAGGTGTCCCATAGGTGATTTTTGAAATTCATATTGGTCGATGTGTCACTGAGCATTAGTAAAAATCAAAAATTCCCATTTTAACAATGACTTTTGCCGTGTTTCATCAAATGAAGACCACTAGTCAATTAAAAAGTAAAGTGTGCACCCCAAATACAGACCGGGGGGAAAAGAACCTGGATACATTTCTGATTTCAGTTATGTAATGTGCATGCTAGTAATTGCATAATGTACATTTTTGCTGCTTTAATTTAATAAATTCAATGATATAATCCTGTTGTTTTCAACACTTTGTTGTTCTGGGAAAGACCTGTGCTACTGTCATGTTTCAGTCACTGTGGGTGGACTGCTGTCTCTTTGCTTTGTCTTCACAATTTCATACAAGCCTCCAAATGAGGTTTGTACTAAAATCTGACCAATTCTACTTATCAAACAGAGGCAATAAGAAATAAAGTCCTGCCTCTAATACAAGCTGGCTTCAAATAGAGAGATGAGAAGAGAGAGTCATGTTTAACCCTAACCCAGAACAACAAAGTGTTAAAAACAGCTGTAATGTATTTTGAATTTATTGTAGAAATCTGTATTGTATTTAACTGTCCTGCACTTTATATGATTTTTTTTTTCCTGGCCTTTATGTATTTGTGTTAGCCACGACCCCGAACATCATCAGAAATTCACCTTTTAATTGACTACCAACTTTTATTACAGGAAGTACAGTATTTGACATTTTTTCTGGATATTTCTTTTGCTCTGCTATAAAAATTTCCTTTTGTCTTTGTTTAGATTATCAAAATTCTGATTCAATAAAGATTTCACAGGAATTAAACAGTGTTCAAACCTGAGGAGATCGAGATCTTCTATCTGGACTGAAATATAGATAAGAGTGTCATCTGCGTATAAATGGAGATTAATTAGTAATTGTTTCATGTCTTTGTACATCAGGGGCTTTTAAGCTCCTGTGTGGTGTTTTCTGATAATCTGTCATGTTAGATTTTGGAGTGTGAATATGTGACTCTTTTCTGGAAATGCAAAGAGCAGGACAAACATCAAACATTTGTTTATTTGTTAATTTTTCACTCGTTTTTTCCTGGCTTCATATTTTGGCGTTTGTTCAATTGTGTTAAGGATGACCCTGGATATTATCAGACCCAAAATTTATTCGATTGCTTTTTTTTTTTTTTAATTCTGGGACAATTACAGTATTTGTTTTCTTTGGGGAATAATGTTGCACAGAATTTTACCAAAGGGTGAGAGTATACAGAAAATCTGCATATTTCATATCTTGCAAATGTTTTAAATATTCATAACTTTGTCACATTTTAATGAACTTTATTGAAAATCATCACACACATTCAGAATGATAATGTCTACAATCTGAAACAATATGGCCGAGATCAGATATGCATTGTGCCTTGGTGGAGGTTTTGTGTTTTTTGACTGCTTTCTAGTATTTTAATGAGAATAGCAGACACTGTACAGTGTTAAAAATATAGCTCGCCCCTGTTTGTATCAGTTGTTGCCATGTATTCCTTGAATCACTTTGTATTATTAATGGTCAAAACAACCCAAATTTATTTCATGAAGTTTCTGGGAACCTGGAAATGGCAAATCCAGTTGCAGAGAGTGTGTGTGTTGAGAAACTTTTAATTGGACATGTGCATGATATAAATAATTTTTAAGAGGAACACACTTCACAGTTTTTAAGTGTGTGTTTGCTGTTCTTCTGGTGGGTTGTATATAAAAATGGAGAAAAGAAACATTCACTACCTTTGGCAGTAAATTTCAAAAGGTGGAGCAGCAGTTAATTAGTGTGAATCACAGAGTCAGAAACAGCTTTTGAAACAGTAGCGTCTCCATGACGACAAGAGAAACTCCTTGCCCACGTCAACATCGTCCGTCCAGACCAGTCAACAACATCCAGTCTGACCAGTAACTGTTACCACGCGAGCGCTCAGGTGACGGCTGACGGTCGAATTATAACCGCTAAGAGCTTAATGCCGACTGAGCGAACACGATGAGGCAACAACTGGAAGTGTTTGCCAGAGCCGCTCTGAAGAGGTATTTCCATTCGGAGCTGTATTTCAGTCTGAGGTTATTTACTTAACATTTTCTAAGAGGCGGTGAAGTAATCACTGGCAAAAGTCAGACTCTGAGAAGGAATACAGAGGCTGGGAGGACCTGAGAGACGATAAACTGCTGTTGTCTCTGTTGATGTCTTCAATAGGAAATAGATTGTTACATAATTAGGGATAATTTAAGTCTGAGGCCTGTCATCTGTGAATCATTTGTTCTTTTCAAATTTCAAAATCTGAAAGTGAAAAAATATATTCTAGAAAACACTCAGAGCACAAACCTCCACCAAGACATAACCCAGCTGCACTGATGCTATAGACTGAACATTGTTGCCCTCTTGTGGTGAAATAGCAACATTATCGTGTTAAAGAAGCACCCATTGTAGGAGATGGGATTTTCTGGACGTTTTTCAGACAGGAAGTTTTATCATGGGGCGGCTGTGGCTCAAGTGGCAGAGTGGGTTACCTGTGAATCGTAAGGTTGTGGGTTCGATCCCCAGCTCCTCCTGTCCACATGTCGAAGTGTCCACACCAAACCCTAAGTTGCTCCCAATGGTGGCTAGCGCCCTGCATGGCAGCTCTGTAGTCATTGGTGTGTGAGTGTGTGTGTGTGAATGGGTGAATGAGTTGCCTTGTAAAGCGCTTTCAGGAAGCGGGTCTGATCTTGTGAACCTAAGGATGCTGTCCAGTGTGTATGAGACTTGAGTGCTTGAGTTCAGGCCTCGCTGCATTGGAGACTAGATCTGTCAATCAAACTAACCACACCCCCATTTGTGAAGCCTGATATCTACTCAATAATAAAGTGATTTAGATAGATTACTGAACCACCATTGTGGAAGTATTTAAGTTAATAAATTGATACCAAATTAATCAATTGTGTGATTTTCCGAATTCTTAAAAATAAAGAATCGATGGGACCCTGTTTATCTTTATAACAACTCACAGTTGCAGCAAATATTTAATGATTTCGTTTGTCGTAAAAGAAAAATTAATTGGCAAGTAAAACACTGTAACAAATATGTTCACTTATAGAGCATTTCAAGTTGGAAAATAGTGATTTAAACACACAAATATAAAAATTAATACAGACCAGCAAATCCAGAATGTTTATCATGTTTATCACAAAGAAAGATGGAACCAAACATTTGGCATTTTGTTGTTATATTTAGATAAAAGTGTTTTTATTTGGTTTCCCAGATTTCAGATAGTGAACTGAACATCTCTGGGTTTTCCTCTGTTGTTTGATCAGGAGAGGACTGTTAAAGATCCAGGTTATCTGTCCTCTCCGGTGTGCAGGTCCACAGCTGTGTCTTCCCCCATAAACCTCAGTTATTTAGGGAGCTGCTGGTCGCAGAGGTCAGTGCTGATAATGACAGTTGTGCGTCTTATCTGTGTGTAAACATGTTTGAGGAGAAGAGTTTGTTTCCCTGGAGGACGACGCCGAAGCTCGCATGAAACTTCAACCGAAATCACTGAGTAATAAAACACAAGCTGCGTGTACTGGTGAATCAGTACTGTGTTTAGATCTCAGAGAAGCTTTTAAAACATCGTTCATTATATTTAGATCATCAGCAATACACTGGTAGAACAATCACAGTGCATTTCTTCCACATATTAGACCTCAGATCAGTTATTTCTTTAATTCACTAATCTCTCCATCCATGTTCTGCTGCTTATCGAGGTCCAGGACGTCTTTAATTATCACCTTAAATAAATAAATCCTCAAATAAAAGCAGTCATCAATCAAAAGCCAGGTCTCTAATAATGGCCCCACATATGGATACCAAATACAGGCTGGGGAAAAACTGGGGTGAGGAAATTAAACATAGTGTGCCTGCAAATATTTGACAATAAAATCCTGGATAAGAAATGAAGAGTTTTGGTCTGTTGAAATGGGAGGAGTGTGCTTTTATTTTGAAATGGTTCAAAGCTTTGAAATAAGACTTGGATTGGTTTAATCAGTCATTTCAGTACAAAAAGGGGCAATTACAAATGAAGTCCTGCCTCTTACACAAGCAGACCTCAATTAGAGGCCAGTTATTTTCAGCAGTTTAAGGAAATAAAGGTCCTGCTTAGTATTTGAGGATTTACAGTAATAAACAATATTTCAGAGATTCTACGAGAGAGAAAATCCAAACCTCTTTACAGTTGAGAAAAGTTTACCGAGGCTGTCTGATAAGAAGCTCGGTGAATGAACGCAGGTTTTTCTTCCTCCAGTTCCGGTTGGGCAGCGTTGAGCTGAAGGCGGCGGCGGAGGCGGCGGCGGCGGTGAGGGAGCTGATGATCCACAGTCTGCAGAGAGGCAACGCTCTGCAGCATCACAACCACAGGCTGGAGGAGGAGAACCAGAGGCTGAGACGAGAGCAGCAACGCATCTCTGCAGAGTAAACACACACACACACACACACACACACACACACACACACACACACACACACAGATAAAACACACAGCTGAATTTTGCTGCAGGATGGTTTCCTCATTAGAAAATCATAAATTCTCTGGTAGTTTGAGGAATATTCAGGACATATTGAGGACATGAAGTGGTGGTAAACAGCTGATATTTGACCTGTTTGCTGTTTTATGTTTTAACATTAAGGATATTTTATCAGTGTGAACCAAAAAACTGACAGTAAGTGTTTGAATAATATGCAGCATAAATATCAGTTGCATTTTTATATACTTATTATTATATTTTCAACAAGATCCATTAAGATGTGACTTGTGATGATGTGTGTTTTTCCCCCGACACAATCCCATCCTCTAATCCAGTATTTAATCAATTGTTCTTCAGTTAATACCTGATCTCTCAAAATAAATCCATCGAGATCTGTTCATAAGTTTTTCAGTAATGTTTGTAACAGATGGACAAACCTGCAGATACTCATCTGATTCAAATCTATCCCACGTTGTTTGATGACAAAAAGAGAAACACAGATAATAACCAGTCGTCATGTTTCTAAAACTTAAAGCTAAACCCTCTGAAGTTGAGAGCCGGTGCCGCTCACTTCATGTGATTCATGGCTTTGTAATCAGCCTCTGGACTCCACGATCCATCACTGATTAGCAGCAGTGGTGTTATGTTGCCGCTGTGTGTGTTTGATAATGAAGGA
>OOFC01022935.1:0-10899 GCA_900323345.1 Pseudochromis fuscus
GCAGCAGTGTTACGCGGTGCATTTTTTAATCTCACCCATATTGATTATTCCACTAAGGAACAGAGTCTGATGTAGTTGAATGTCACTCGCTGGTGGGTGGGGGCGGGTGTTTGCGGATATTTAGGCCATGCGACGTCTTCTCAGCGGGACTTTTTCTGAACACCAGGAGGGATAAAGGAGGTCACATCAGCTAATATTGACTTGCCAACATTAAATATATCATTTGGAACATTAACAGTCGTCGAGGCTGTAATTTATGCTCTCAGACATTAGTTGTCCTTTTCTTCACCCTCATCCATTCATAAAATATTTACCACTGGCTCCTTTGTTGAGTAAGAGGGGCTGGAACAGTGTTTGATGTTTTTCAAAATGTTAACATCAAATAGAGGATTCCTGGAAGTCATTCCTGTTATGTAATTAATTTCTGGGTTAAAAAAAAAAAGCCATCAAGCATAATGTGTTAACATGTAACTCCACCTTCAGCTAATAGGTCCTAAATAAGCTATTAAAGTCTGATTAGTGCTGGTTAATTATGCAGACTTCATTAAGATGTGAGTGAGGAGACAGTTTATTGTATTTCTGGGCTTTCTCACTCCATCACCTTCAAACATGTTCAGCCTCTGATATAAAGTAGGTCTTCATGTCCATAGACACACACACACACACACACACGCACACACACCTCGGAGCTGTGGCCGTGCTGACTTCTCCCGGGTTTCCTTATCTGTCACCCCAGTTTACTGAAGGGAGACTGTTGTTTGGGTGCTGCTGTCTCCTCTGTCTCGCTTTTACCCTACGCCTGAGTGTGCGTAACTCTGTGTGTGTGTGTGTGTTTCCTGACTTTTCTCTTGTGTTTTCCCTCTTGACCCAGGTGATGTTTTTGGGAGTGAAGTAGAAATCTCTGTGTGTGTTTGGTCTTATTTTTATTACGAAGATTTTTTTATTACGACATTTGATGAAATCAGGTTGTGGTTTCAGGGTTATGAGTAATATTGGCTTTAGGTTATGGCAGTGGCTTGGTATAGGTTAAATTAGGGGTATGGGAATGCATTTAATGAGTGTGAGGTGTCTGTGTGTAAAGAAAAGTAAACGGTTTGTGTTTTATTAAAGCCCCATGTCTTACTTTTTTCAAACAAGCTGATATATTTATTTTTTAGCATCAGCTGCCACTGATACCAGTCGCCCTGGGTCAGTCTTGATGATGAGCCACAAAGACAGTCACTGTGGAAAACTGCAATGCAGAACAAATTACACAGATTTGGTTCTTAAAGGATTTTCCAGTTCTATCTAGTGACCTCATATTAATAATATTACTTAGTATTTGTATAGCACCTTTCAACACAGAGTTACAAAGCGCTTCACAAAAGGAAAATCTAAATATTGTAAAGGAGAAAACATCTTTTTCCTGCCTCTATGAAGTCAGATTTGCCAAAATACATCTAGCAGTTAATTGGATGAGTTTTAAACAAACCCCAATGCAGTCAAGATAATAAACAACAGGAAGTATGAAAAATATTACCCAGTCATACTTGCACACAGTTTTTCTGTGTAATGACAAATAATCTTGACCCTTTAAGACGAGCTTGGCTGTTTTCACCTTAAAATTAAGTGGATTTAATGGCTGCACTGAGGCTGCAGTCAAGTCAAATTACCAAGAAGCAAGTACAGTGTTATCATTATCATAATTATCATGGACAAAACTTCCTAAAATAAGATTAAAGTGGTTATAAAGTGGAGCTTTCCTTTAAATAAAGGTGTTGCAGAGTGTTCAGCTCCCGGTGGACAGACAGGAGTCCGCTCAGAGGGATGACCTGTGTAGGTGACATGTGACATGAAAGTGACAGGATACTCTCTCTGCCACACGCTGCCCCAAAGACCCATTTAGATCACATGCACCACCGCAAACACACAGAGACGCATGCACACACGTGCCGCAGCTGGAGCTGGGCAAGGGCACAAACACACTCAGCGGGATCCAAACCCACACACACACACACTTCTCTTTCCACTCCCTCCTGTCGGTTAGCTCTCTTTATTGCATTATCTCACCATGAATCTCGGGCTGGCTTCATGTTTCGTAAACAAACAGAGTTTCTTTCTCCTCCTCCTCGATGCTTCAGCTCATTCTCCTGAGCCAATTTGTGTTGAATGTGTACAGTGGTATGTGTGTTGTTTATTTGTGTGTGTTTGTCCTGACACTGAGTGTTGTGTTAACTAGTGTCACTTGAGCCATGCCAGAGCCCTGCTGGGCTTCATGGGCTCAGCTCCTTTCCTCTTGCGATCCGACCTTACAGCACTGCCACTGTTCATTATCGTAAATAACATGTGTGTGTGTATTTGTGTGTGTGTGAGGAAATGGACTAGTGTGTAGGTCAAGTTGTAGATCCTGTGCTGTCACGGTGGAAATGCCAGGCCGTTGCTCCAGTTAGCGCAGCTCTTGTCAGTGAGAGCCCACTTGTTCTGCTCTGCTAACTCTGCTAATGAAAACAATCAGCAATGGAAGTAAGTGTGTGTGTGTGTGTGGGTGTGTGTGTGTGTGTGTGTGTGCACTTTTATTTAATCTTCAATGCATAATATTGAAATGTATGGAGAGTTGTTTGGATGAAGAATATGAAGTATATCACTGTCAGCAGGTTGTGTTTGAATACATGCATTTTAATTCATTTGTATATTGAGCAGTTGAATTGAAATCTGGCAGAACCATAATTAAAACTGATACGCTGCAGTTCAACTTAAATTGGAAACTTGGTCAGATTCCTTGATTTAGTTTATTCTAACTTCTACTTTCTTCCATTTGAAAGTTGTTTTTTGGATCATTCCTAACTTACTTTAGTTAGAATATATAAGACATAGCACTTCTAGTGTTGTGATCAAACTGAATTGTGAGTAAAGTCAGAACCAAAGGAATTATAACCACAGCTTATGGTGCAAGAGCAAATGAACCCATAAAATCAAGACTTGTTCTCAACTTTTGAAGAAAATTTGCACTAATTTTCAGTTTCTCTGTTGCCAAGTAAATGCAAAACTTCACCATGAATCGTTTCTGAGACTGTACTGTATGTGTAGTATGTATATATCTTGTGTTACATTATTAATACAAGAAATGTATAAATTATCTGGATATCCACCTGCATTACAATATAAATATCAGTCATGCAAAACCAGTCCCCATGTGGGAGCCATGATTTGTGGAGAATGCCTTGATCTTTCTTGGAAATTCAGATTTATGACAACTTATCATCTTTCTGTGGTGCCACCTGTACGAGGCTTAGTGCCATTCAAAGAGCTGAATACTTTAAAGTACGTATGTGCATGTCTTCTTAATTTGGTTGGAACGCCACCATGTGTTTATTAGGTTTTTGTCAAGTTGGGCTTATAAGACTTTGGCAAGCAATCTTAAAAATCCTGCCTTTAAGTATTGGAAAAATCTGGAATCTAGATTTGTAGGAGGAGGTGTAAAAATGTCATTAGGCAGATCACAGCATGGCCTTTACAGATCTGCCCTGAACCAAAGAATAAAATGAAATAGCTTCAAAGCTTCATCAGCCAAAACATTAAATGTTTCATAAATTACCACATGGTGGAGAGCCGCTGGGTTCAGCTTTGCACAGAAGAGAAAAAGAAGAGCTAACTTTTGCTCTAATTTTAAACCAAATGAAACAAACAAAATACAATGAGAAATCTCACTGTCTATGTTACTAGATAGAGATCAATATGCACATCAGACAACTGAAAAAGCGTGTTTATTTCAGTGAGATTGTTGCATTGACCCGGAGGAACGTCAAACTGAAACTGTTCTGTTCAAGTTCAATACAGTAAATATATCTGTAGACTTTCAATTATAACATATATGTTATTTCACATAAATTTGTTTGATGATTGACTTTTTGTACAGTTTTAAGTTTCCACCACAAAAATGTGAAGGTAAATGGGTTCTTCATCAGTTTATTTAATTTTTTTTTTTTCAAATTAAACCCACAAACTCTGTTGTAAATATCACAGCTTCTTTATTTACAATCTTTAAATGTATTTATTTATTTTACTGTGTAGGAATAAAGTTGAACAGCTTTCGTAGCAAGACGTGTACTTTTCTCCATTACGTAGCATTGTTTCTACTCTTTACTTTAGCAATTACTGAGACTGAGGCTAGAATAATTGCCACTGTGAGACACTAACAGTACAGTAGTAATGTGTTTGCTCATATATTGCAAACCTTCTCAGGTTTTCCCCCATGTGATTCAGAAATATGCATGTCTACAGGAGTCCTTATTCTTCTTTTCTACTCAGCTAATCAGACCGAAACCACTCGAGAAGAATCGCCCACATTTGAAATCCGTAGTAGTACAGCGCCCTCAGATATCGATAATTTATCACACCACCTATGGAGTTCATGCATAATCTCTGCTGACATTAATCTTTCTCCACATCTCCAGAGCTCACAATAAACACCCACCATCTACCCCACACAAATGTTTATTATTTCAAGAAGAAATACAGTATAAACATACAGCAGAGCAAAGCAGTGGGTGTCCTAGTTATTACTGTCAATACCGCCCATTTACTGCCAAACAGGCTCTATTATTAGACTGCACTGGACTGTCATCAGGTACCTTCAAAGGTTGCTGCATAAATCACATATGACTGTTTTTTTCCCACTCTGTGAAGAGCTGTGCTGTGATCTACCAGGGTCTGGGACATGTTAAGCATCACAGTGCGTGGTCGAAAAATAATGGAAGTTCCCCTTGTTATGCTGCGTGTATTTTTCTTTCCGTCCATTTTCCAAATGAGGGACGGACATCTGAGGCGAGCCGAGTGGAGTTAATGTATTTTCCTATATGTTTCAAAGGACTGGGATGTGTTGTGATGTCAGGATGTGGCTGTTTTGAATCAGGGAGGCCTCCTGCTTTTTCACTTATCACCACTTACAGCGTTGTCTGCAGCTGACAGGACACCATATCTGTGACTCTGCAGTTGAGGATTTTCATGAAGTGAATAATGAATCTGGTTTGAGAGGAGAAAAAGCCAGTGTGGGCAGGTACACGGTGAGCTGTGCAGAAACAACATGCAATATATGAAACCTATTGAAACCAATTTAAAACCTTCACAGCTCTGGTTAAACCCGGTGTCGCGTTCATGCTTATTCACACACGGGTTCAGGTTTCTGACTGGAAATACTTTTTATTGAAGTGGACCTGCAAATATTTAAGCACAAGAAATATTTGAAATTTTAAAAAATTTAGATCTGCAATGCTACATCTCCCTCTCACCACACACACACCCAGACACACACTGAAATGACACTAAATCATAATCAGATATCAGTATTTGCATAATTTAGGATTTAGCGTAACAGGATTAAGATTAACATACTAAACACATCCCCTTCTGGATTAAATCTTGCTGTCATAAAGTCTATGTTAAGCGTGTGTGTGTGTGTGCGCGCGTGTGTGTGTTTTCTCCAGCCTGCTACATCTTACAGCTACTGTAGGATGAACTGAGATGATTTGTTTACATTGAGTGCTGAAGAGGTACAGTCCATTTAGTGACTTACACTTTCTCACGTCTCTAATTCTGGTCAATTCTGGTAATTAGTTTGGTTTGTTGGACAGTGTGTTGTAAGTAGAGGCTGCATCTCAGATCAAGTAAACAGCGATTTAAGCGTAAAATGATTTGTTGAGATGGAGAGTTTCAGCTGTGGCAGTGGGTTGAAGGAAAACAATGTTGCTGTGTTAGCTGATTCAGATTGAAATATTGTAACGACTAAGTAAAGGATCACTGTGGGATTTAAGTCCAGTGAAATCTCAACATGTAGTCTACTGCCTGGCTTTTATTGCAGCACCATGAAAACTGACACTTAAGGACTGACATTAGCTTTGTTAATACAGTCGATGGTGAGTTTTTGGGTTTCTTCTGTTGACACACTTTCTTTAATTGAATTTATTTATTTGGTTTAAAGTTTGCTGTAGGAGATTGTGGAATTTTGATGATTCCTGGTGCCCTCCATATCATGTGACTGGATCCATATTAATATTATTTGGTAATATTCTCATTCCTGCCACATCATTTTTGCTGGAAATCATTTCAGACATCTCACTGTGATTGTATTTACAGCTACATATGGCTCTATCCTGACTAAACACTATGCTCTGTGCAGGTCTGTCTAAAATTTAATTTACTTTTAGGAGTTTACTGAATCCAAATCTTGATTTTTATTACAAAATTGCTGTATGAATACTTAAAATTAACTGATGTATGAGAAGACTCGAACATGCAAATCCACCTCTTTAGTATTCTGTCTTTTTTTTCTCCTTCAGTTCTGCAGCAGGATTTGAGTCAACGCCTCGGCAGCTTCACTAAGCCTGCTGGGAGTCAGGCTGATCTGACACTAGTCCACTAATTGGCCATCCTCATATTTTAAAAGAGGAAAGCTTAATAGAGTCGGAGGAGGGAGAGAATTCAGAAGAGAGTCTGTCAATACAACGTTTGCAGTGAATGTTTGGACCAAATTTTATGACAAGTCATCCAACTGTTGTCAAGATATTTGACTCAAATCCATAAATGTCAACATCGGGATGGCACTGAGGAAAAGTCAGGGGATCACCGGAGGTCACTAGAATATACTGTCTCGAAACTGTGAAAGTTATTTATTTATTTGTTGCCTATCTGTGTGTTAAAAACTAAAATATGTGACTGTATTACTTAAAACCTTGATCTCCTCATGGCTTCCTAGAAAGTCCTGCGACTACCACAATCATCCAGGCATCCATCCAATACATATTCACATATTTCAGTCTGAACTAAAAGTAGAAAATGTCTTATGTTTGTACAGTATATTATGTCCACGTTTGGCTCTGAATAAATCTAGCTTTTGTTAAAATGTACCTTAAATCTTTGTTTTCATAAATCTGGTTTCATAATCCTCACAGTAAGTTAATATGATTTATTACTTGTTATGAAAACCACATTGTTTAGTTTGACCCACATGGACACTGGAGGAGACATTGTCACTTATTGCTCATGGGATCCAAGGGAAGCCCTCCAGCAAATAAAACCACCACACTGCACTGGCAACTATGAGTAATATTTTTAACCTCCAGAGCAGATGAAATAGCTTCCGACATTTCTATAAAAAAGAAGTGAAGGATACATACAGAGAGTAGGAGAGAGGCAGGCTGGAGGAACACGCTGTGTACATGTGTTGAGCCTTTCTCCACATATGTCAGTCCTGATCTAAGCCACACCTGCTGCTAACCACGACTTACCAGCGAGGGAGAGTGAGGGAGGCAGCAGAGTGGAGTGCTGTGTGTTTCAGGCTGTGCAGTCACAGGCTGAGCAGTCGCTGAGGCGAGCGGTCGCTGTGTCGCCGCTGCCTCTTTTTCCTTTTTCCGCTCCATCTCTCACTTTCTGCTCCTTTCTGTCCTTGACGAAGCTGTGTCTTTGCTGCTGTCATCCTGAAACGATGGTGTAATTACAACAGCGCTCAGTGGAAGAGGAACTGCTCTGCGTCCTGTTGGATCATTTGGCCAATCGCTGACTCTCGCTCAGTGCTGGAAATAAATGGAGGGGAGCGCTCGCTCTGCCACCAGGCAACTGGGGATTCCTCCCAGTGTGAAGTGGGACTTTTTTTCTTTCTTGGACTTTGTGGAGTGAATTTCTGCTCGATCATTTTTTTTAAAGAGGAAACTGATATTTTTGCATGAACTCACAAGCTGAAGCTGCTTTTCACCAGGAAACAGGTTGGATTGGTGGGTTTTAAACCTCCACTGCATGTTAGGGAGATCCTGTAGAAGCAGCTAAGATTGGACACTGACAAATTGCTCAGATTTCTTCAATCAAGTTGTGAACTATTTGGTAGACTGTGACTAGGGGTGGGATCCCAGTGTGACAGGGGAGGGGAGCTTGCAATCATTAGGCAGCTAATGAGAAGATGCCAGCCATCCTGGTGGCCTCAAAGATGAAGTCAGGACTCCCCAAACCCAAACCGGTGCACAGTGCCCTGCCTATCCCCCAGACACCCAGCAGACCCTCGGCTCTACCTCTGCCTGCGGCGCCCCTCAAGACCCACATCCCCTCGCTGGGCCAGCAGGTGGGCTCAAGACCACCAAGGAGCAACACACCAGAGTCAGAGGCCAGCGGAAACACTCAGGTCAGGATGTAAAACCGTCACCTCCACCCCCACCTGCTGAGGGGTTTCCACTGTACTAGAAATACTCTGAAATCTATGTTGTCTCTCTTTAGGGGAGATTAGTCCTTTAGATTGGGCTGTAATGCAGTACCTGTCACTTTTTAAAGGTCCACATTTTCAATGGTAAAGACTAATTTACAGAGTAGGATACAATTTTTGTTAATTTTGGCACATAAATAGGATTTTGTGTTTTCTAATTGCCTCTGCAAAGGAGGTTTTATTGTCCCCTGCATTGGTTTGTGTGTTTGTTTTTTATTGGCAATATGGTGGAAAAACTTGAACAGACCACAGTGATTTTTTTGGGAGAGACACAGTTTTCCAAATTATTAAATTCTTGGCAAGATCAAAGGATGGGATTCTCTCTCTCTCACAAAAAAAAGAAACAAAAAACAAAACAACCAAATCCCAGTAAATCCCTTTGCCACATCTATATGGATTTTGTTGAAAATCTAAACACACGTGTAGGATGATCATGTCTAATATGAAACAGTTTAGTGAATCAGATTTTATTTGTGGACACAGTAAATCAGAAACAGATATATGCACATGGATTATGCCCTAGCAGAGGTTTGTGCCTTCTAGTTTTTAGTTTTACTCCACTTACAAGAATCCTCAGTAATGGCTTCAGTTTTTGTTGCATATTAGTCTATGTGCTCTTTCAGGAATGAAATCCTAAATGACATTAAAATAGACACTCAGTTGTTCAGCTCATTGATCATTTGTAAATCAACACCTAGAATTTCAATATCAACATACTTTGTTTGGCTCAGCTTATCATAACGGAGGCACGGAGCCAAATTCAGCGAGTTCCTGGAAAAAGCCGCAGCCGGCTGTGCCTCTGCTGTCCAGGATGGCAGCATGGCAGGATATCAGGGTGGCTGTTTTCTGCTGTGTTTGTGAAATATTGGCCGCACTTAGCAACCCCACGCAAAGGACTGCAACGGCGAGAGGGATCGCTCTAGCACCATGTAAGGCAGTGAGGGGAAGGAGGTGTCTACGTGTGTGTCTCTGTATATATGTGTGTGTGTGTGTGTGTATGTGTGTGTGTGTGTATTAGCGAGCCAGCAAGTGCATGCTTGCCAACCTGCTTTTACAGTAAGCCTGACTCTCGGAGCTACCGAGGCATCCAGCACGCCGCTGAGTAGGGAGACGTGGTGATGATGATCGCGTGAGGAAAAGATGCGAGAGGCCAGTGCCGTTGGACATGGCACGAGGCTGCTGCTGGTGTTTGTTTAGTGGCTAATCACGTTTTCTCACTGACCTACTTTCCATGACTTTCTCCCTCTCCTCTCTGTCCTCCTTTCTCTCCCTCTCTTCCTCCCTGTGGTGCTGATGAAGCAGCCGTCTTCACCCTGGGCTGGGTTAACCCTTGACCCTCCCGACCAGTGGCAGTGATGTGAATTTTGCAGTCGTCCTGAAAAACATCAAGTCTGACTGTTTTGGATCAGAGAGCAGGAGTTCTTGTTTATGAATGAATTTTATTAATTTTTCCACAAGGGAATCCTCGAATAATCAGTAGAAATCCCTGTGGTGCAGTTAAGGACTGTTAGTTTTTCATAGGTTTGTTTTATTGTCCAGAGTCTGACTAGACCAGAGGCAGGATTGCTGGTGAGGACTCCACATGCAGGTCCAACCCTCAGTGGAGTACCTGAACCGTATCTGCTGTGAGGGCAGAGGGAGATGAACCGAGGCTCTCTGGAGACGTGGAGGACAAACACCTTCAACTTTCCTCAACACAATACTTTTGTTGAACACTTTACGTTTGGTAACATAACTTGCACTTATGATTGTTTTGGTCACATATAAATGAAACAGTGTTATATCCAGATACTTTCACAAGCTAGAGGGAAGTGTGATGGCAAGAAATGCCAGTGAGGCATTTCTCAGAGTAACAATGTCCGTTTCACACTAGGTTTCAAGAGCTATATTGGGAGAAAAATCCATCTTTGGAGAGACAAGAGTTTCAGCACCCACAGTAGCAGCAAAATAGATTTCATCCCAGAACAGTCAATAGGAGTGGGTTGAGGTTTGAGTCATTTCTCAACCAGAAAAACTTGCTCTCTTTCCGGTCCTCTCTCTATCTATCACTTCCAGTCTTTATTTTTATTTAACCTTCATTTAACCAAGATGGTCTCCTGGGATCCAAATCAGAGAGTGAGAGAGAATCCAGACCTCAACAAAACCAACACACAATATTTGTAGGTTGTAGGAAAAACGTGAAACCGCTGGCTAAAGCAACCAAAACACAAAACATCACACAGGTGAGCAACAGAGCATGTCAGTAGTTATCTAAGGGATTAGTGAAGTCCTGACGGAGCGGAGCTGCAACACATGCTCCTCCCAAACATCCTGCTTAGATGGCCCAGTTGGCACTTAAACAAACATAAACATGTTGTGTACACCTGTAACAAAGAGTTAATCTTTAATGCAACAACACCATCCAGACTGTGTTTACAGGCAGGGAAGAGGACAGTGCTGCATGTTCAGGAGTGTGTGTGTGTGTGTGTCTGTGTGTGTGTCTTTGTGTGTGTGTGTTTGTATGTGTGAAGTCTAGCCCAATTTTCTGAATCTGATGTGAAGGTGATAGTCTGGAAATGTGTGAATGGTACTTGAAGCTCTGTGTGTGTGTGTGTGTGTGTGTGTGTGTGTGTGTGTGTGTGTGTGTGTGTGTGTGTGTGTGTGTGTGTGTGTGTGTGTGTGTGTGTGTGTGTGTG
>OOFC01022936.1:0-10914 GCA_900323345.1 Pseudochromis fuscus
ATGGATGATTGATGGATGGATGGATGGATGGATGGATGATTGATGGATGGATAGATGGATGGATGGATGGATGGATGATTGATGGATGGATGGATGGATGGATGGATGGATGGATGATTGATGGATGGATGATTGATGGATGGATGGATGGATGGATGATGAATGAATGAACGATGGATAGACTATAATGGACCACCAGAAATCTGTGGTGCCCAGCAGATACATCCTAATCACTTTAGTGATCTCCTGACTTTTTCTTCACCATTTAGCTTGTTGTTTAGCAGTTTTGATTAAAACCATGGTAATAAAACTTTGTACAAATTCTTCTTTGGATTTCCTCCAGTGCCATCATCAACCTCCCAGAACTGCTAGTATGGCGGCAGACTCTAATACTGTGTTCACACCAAATGCAATTCAAATTTTTCCTGTGTTGCAAATGCCAAGACGTGAGTACATGCTAAATCGCGTGTAAAAAGTTTTATCTCATACGTCATGTGGTATCATGGAAACCAATCAGTGTTGAGATTCCCTAATGTCAGCGAGGAGCAGAAATAGAGGACAATTTTATCACTGCTTTCTGTGACCGTCCAGAATTTTATGACATGGCTTGGACTCTTTACCGGGATAAAACAACACATGGCACCATTTTTGCCGTTTCTGGGACTTCCACAAGAGGTGATCGTCTCAGATTTTGGAAGGAGGACTCCTATTGGCTGATGAGGGCAAATTCTACAACAGAGTGACAAAAGTAGTGTCTCTGACGTGTGCATTGTTTTCTGATAACAATCCCAGAATGCAAATTAATGCACAGTGTGTAAACCAAAACAAACCATTGCACAATGACAATGATAAACTGGAATTTACCGCTCACCCTTAAGTGTGAAGTATAGTGAATGAGTGAACAGGGTTGTAGAAATTTACTTCTACAACCTGTTTTTTTGACTTAACTATCATCATAATTTGTTGCAGATATCACATTAAAATAGCACATTTATACATTTCCCCAATAGCACTGGTTAAATCTTGCTGGTAAATAGTTTAAGCAGCATATTCCTTTCTCCTGCCACTTGTCAGTATTGTTATGTTTGTAAGGGTTCAATGAGAGATGACCAGCCACCACTGCTCGTCTGTGTTCTTTTCATCTGCACAGCTGTTTGCTCACAGTCGGCACGCTGTACAAACGTAGGCTTGACTTTCCTAATCACGGATCACTCAGTAAAAACATGCAAAGTCAACAGTGCATCAAAAAAAGTGTAAACAGTCATGATAACACACAACTCCCAGTGGAAGATATGATTCACGGGCTTCATAACAGACAGGTATCGTCTCAATTACACACCTAACTGAAGCTCTTTACGGATACTACACACTTACCATTACCTGTGTCCTCATCAACCTTCTTGTTTGACTGAGAGAAAGATGCAGGGGGCTGATGAGGGAGTGAAAGTGAATGGATGGGTTAATATAGGTAATATGGTTAAGACTGAGTTGGTAAATGATGTCTGGGACAGTTAGCCACAGTCATTAGATCCGAATCACTTCCTTTGTCCTTAGCCATGAGAAATTTACAATCACAGTTTGGAAAACACCGTTCAAAGGGGAGGAATGATAAGTGGTGTTGCTTCATGCACATTACTCAGTCCCAATTAGAAGAATCTTGTTTGGTATATGTTCTCTTGTTTTTTTTAGTTTGCATCTAAAGAGATAGCTGTATTCTGGGCATATTCTGAATGACTTGCATAGACCTGTCACGATAACAAATTTTGCTGGACGATAAATTGTCCCAGAAATTATTGCGATAAATGATAATATTGCCATTTTGATACAAATGGAGTACATTTATATAGCGCTTTCATGACCTTAGCTAGGTCCCAAAGCGCTTTACAATGCAACTCATTCACCCATTCACACACACATTCACACACCGATGGCTATCGAGCTGCCATGCAAGGCGCTAGCTACCATTGGGAGCAAGTTAGGGTTCAGTGTCTTGCCCAAGGACACTTCGACATGTGGACAGAAGGAGCTGGGGATCGAACCCACAACCTTACGATTCACAGGTGACCCGCTCTACCACCCGAGCCACAGCCGTCCATTAATTTTTCAACTAATATAATAATGGTATAATATTGCAAGTTTATGACACGTATGTTTTCCCTGGCAATTCATACTGCCATTCAAGTTTGTAACATTTGTCGAAAATACGACAGTGTTAAAGGGCTGTATTTCTTTGGCGATATAGTGAACTACACTGTCTGTGAGTGCGCACCATTTGGCACTGTCATATTTATATTTCGTTTGCGTCATAAACACCCCAGTGATGATGGACTGTCAGGAAGACGTTGACGACCCCTCTGCCTCTTTGGACGTTTTTTTTTAGAAACCAACTCCATAGTTATTTATTCCTCTAAATCTCTCCCTCTGCTCCTCACGGGGCTCTCATGCTGCACTAAGGTACGAGCAGGTACTAAAATCTTATTGGTCAGAATCGTCACTGCATCATCACTGTGCAGCACGGAAACATTTGTACCCACAAGCCGACAGTCTGCACGGTTATAGTCCGAATAACAAGTTTCTACTTTGTAGGTAAAACCATTAAATGGATCGGTTCAATCTACAATAACAGCGCTTTAGTGCAACGGTCGGTTGAACAGCTGACGGAGGTTGTAGTGAGAGCTCATATCACCGAAAATGTCGGAGCAAGTTTTTAACCAGGCTCTAACTTGATGGATTAACAACATATTTGAAGTAAAAACAACTCATTTCTCGCCTGAAACAATCGTCAAACTGCTTTCTAGGAGAATTTTGAAGTTTACTTGAAGATCAACTTTCTCCTCGTTCAGCTGATGACCAGCTTCACAAAGAGGGACTGTTTTCTGTAATGGAAACACAACCGAGGCGAGCCGAGCCGAGTCGGTACCATAGGCTAGTGGAGCGCCAGGTGCCCCGCCTCCCCACACAGAGACAGAGTGACTGACAGGAGGGTTCACTCCTCATTACACTAAGGAAGCGGGAGGAGTCAGTCGAGACAGATGTCGCAAAATTAACTGATTATCCAGTGTCTTTGGTAAATGGAAAAAGATCCAGCCTGGCAAACTTATCAAGCTCATTTTTAATTATTGTGCAATTAATTGATTTATTGACTATCGCAACAGGCCTTGATTTGCTTTATATATTCACAAAGATTTCTGTCAAATCACGGCACTTGGTTTGACAGTTTGATAGAAACCATGTTTTTTTCCAGTGCACCCCTGCATGTAAAACCAGTTGGCCTGTAGCAGAGGAATCACTGTGATCAGTACTAAGTAGATCTGTTTTAGCCGCTGCCAAGATTCTCAGCAAGTCCATATACTGTAGCTGGCTGCCTGCACTAAACGAATCTCCACCCCGCTGTGTATAGCCTTGGTCTCTTGATATCATTTCTTTAGCCATTTTCATGATGGCTGATTCCATTTGCTGTGCTGAAGCAGTGTGAGTCTGCCGATGTGTGGGAACTCCTCAGAGGAAGCCCACAGGTGAGATGCTAGGGCTAAAAAAAATTAAAAGATTGTCAGAGGCAGTGGCAGAAATCAATTTGTTATAAATACAGCTTAGATAAATGGCATGAGAGGTAACCAACTCCCTCGACAGCATCAGCTGGAGGTGCTGAAACGCCTAGTCTAATTCTGCTAAGCCATCATTACTGTTTTGTCACTGTAGCGTAACATATTGAGTTGCGACTATACAAAGTTCAGTTCAGATGGTGATGTCTCTAGTGGCACCGCCCCCCCAACACACACACCTGATGGCCTGGAAACCTCTCTCAGCTTTACTTTGTTCTTCGTCAATACTGGAGTCCATTGCATTGCAGGAAATTGTTATTCTTGCTACACTGATGTCTCTGTTATAAATTTGTTATATCTACTTTGCATGGCCTGCCCTTAAACTAAGATTAGCAGGTTGTTGTGCGATATTCAAACACTAAAAAAAAAGCAATGTTTACACATTTAGAAAACAACGTCCAAGTGGCAGTGATGCCAACAAAGCTAAATCTCATATCACAATAATGTTGCCGTCCTGCCTGCCACAAGACAGGGACCTAAACAGATGCTATCTCTCCAGTCATCTATCAACCTGTCCAAACAAAAAGCCACCAGGGTATTGGAGGCAAGTGAAGTGGAATGCGCATGTCGGTACTGTAACTGATGATCATACGGCTTAAATGAGTTAACATTTTAGCTCTAATGGCAGGGAAAGATGAACTTGCATGTGCAGCCAGCTCTGTAACCAGACTGATGCAGACATCTAAGACAGCAATGACAAATGGTAACACCCCTAAACACAGGAGCAACTGAAATCCTGGCAGCAATAATCCCAAGACCAAAAAAATAAAAGGGTTTCCAGAAAGAAACCAACAAAGAGATGCTGCATGCTACTGGAAGGAAAGGAGGAGGGTGAAAAAAAAAAGACACAGCAAAAAAAGAGAGAGCCATCTTTTCTCTAAGATGTGACTGTGGTGAAAGGCATGCAGGGAGATTAATTTCCTAGAGGCGTGCCACCTTCTTGCCTTTTCTGACCCCGGTGAAGATTGAATAGATAATTCTGCAGGAGCTCGGCACATTCTGCCCTAGACAGTCCCTGAATGAGCTACAGCATTATCTTGTTCACACCCTTGCGTTTCTTCTCTAGGGTGTGCTTCAATGAGTCTTCTGCCTGAACAAGACGACATGTCAGTCATAAGCACCGTGGAGGATGATAATGAAACAGTCATCAAACATTATCGGTGAAGTAAAAGCCAGTGGACAGCTCCGGGCCACACTGAATGGCACATGCGTACACAAGCAGAATACTAAGCAGCTGTGAAAGTGCTCCCACGTAAAGCTATTTTGTGGTGTGCCGTGATAAAGCCAGGTCAAGGATGTCAAAATGATGATGGCCATCTACTACTAGCTGTCAGGAGAGAAGTGTCCACCCTCAAAAGATTCGGTGGAATAAATAAGCTAAAACAATGGAGCCAAGATTAAAATAGCATGAATATAATGTGGATTTCGGACAAATGTAAGCACTCGTGTCTTCAGCATTACTTTTACCCGAGGAGCCTCTGTAATTGGAATTATTACGAAGTATGTTCTTGTGGAGCAGTCTGTCAGAAGAAGAAGAAGCTCCTCTTTAGCTGATGCCCAAATCAAATCTGTGCCATCAGAATGCACATGACTCCTGCAGGTTTAAAAAGCGAGAGCACGCTCATTAGTATTGCATAAGAAAGTTAAATCTCGGAAAAGGACATCGCTGCCATATTAATGTCACAGCATCTGAAGATTTAGACATGGTCACATTTCTCAAAATGCTGCAGCAAAGGTTGTTCACCTGATTATTCCCTGCTCTTTAGCATCCTTTGAATTTTCTCCGTCTAATTGCGCTCCACTGTGTCAGAGTGATGGGAGGCTGAAGCTGCAGCAGAGATTCTCCACTTAAGCCTCCATCCTGATGTGGAAGCAAAATCTAAATACCACTTTAAACCAACACATTAGTATGTTTAGTGCATATCAGAAGTTTCTTTGAAGTTATATTGCAATTTATTTGCTGTAACTACTTTCCTTGAACTTACCTCTAACACTTTTACTTAACTTAATGACGTCCTGTTTCCTGTATGCCTCTCAGCAACTTCCTGAGAGTGCGCTTGAACTTGTTGCTTCAAATAAAAAGCAGAGCATGTGGGCATGTACAGCGCTGTGAACACACAGGAGTGCAGCTTGGTATTTAGCTGGTGAACTCTTTCAGGTTATCTGAGGTTACTGCCAAATTTCACTTTCGTGTGTTGAACATGTGTGCAAGAGGGAAACTTGTATTCTGTCATTTTGATGATTGCAAGACCAACATTCAGCACAAGCACAGTCAACTGAGCTGACCCCTCGCTCAAGCCAGACCCTGAATACCTGTCCAATCATCGCATAGCAGGCTTTGCATTTCACCACATGCAGAAGCTGTGTGCATGGAGCTGTGGGAAGATGCTTGATGGTTAAAGAGTCTGGGTGATGAAAACCAAAACTATAAGGAACTGATTAAACCGTGGGTGCACAGTTGATGCATTCATTTATGCGACAATAGCTGCAGCAACTCTCTGTATAATACAGTCACCATGCACTGCTTCCAAAGCCGAGGACCATATTGTTAATTAAAACATGTCAGTTGTTGGGATTTTAAAAAGCTTCACACGTGACTAGTGCATTCACTTTGTTGTGTTTTCTCACTGTGTGAAGCCATGGGTGTGTTACATAGACCTGGCCACTAAATTTCACCAAATGATTTCCTGTTGGCTAGACCTTCCCAATGCATTAAATTTTAACAAGACAAAGAGTAATTTAATGGGATATTTAGCATTTTACAGATGCCCCAGCTCCTGTGTTTGGGGAAACTGCTTTTTAGGACGTGTGCATCACTTGATGAACAAGGAAGTTGTAGTAATATAGTTTGGCCGTGACAGCAAAATAACCTTTTCTGTCCACCAAGGAGGTTTTTTGGTGGCACTGGTTTGTCTGCCTGTTAACAACATTAGGGAAAAACATGAATAGATCTCAATCAATTTTCAGGAGGAACAAATTAATACATGTTTTTGCAAGATCAGAGGATTGGGTCCAGAAATCTCATAAATCTGTATCTCTTATAACGGTTAAAAGTTTTCACAACTTCTTTTCATATGAATGTTTGTTTAAAAAAAAAAAAGGTGCTCACATGCAGGATGATAATGTTCACAATTTGGTGGACATCTGACTTGAGTTCTGGACACTGGTAAAGGTTTGTGTTCACTGAGTGCTTTCTAGTCCTTATAATACAAAGACAGACTCACTGTATCCTACCCTACAAGAACAGACGTGCTTCTTCTTTCATCATCGACTCATTTTAAAGTTTAGCTGACTAAAAATAATAAAAATCCACAATATATTGAAACATACAGACGTGTGAAAAGCTGTTCCTACTTGTCCACCTCCTCTTTATGCTACATAACAACAGGCAGTTAGCAGACGAAAACGCGAACACGAATAACCACAGAATTCTCGGGAGCCGGAGAGACGGCCGTTACATCTACACATGCCGCCATCTTGCAAAAACAACAGATGGTAAAATCAGCAGTTGTCTCTACAAACGAGAAGCCTGCTTTTGTTTTCCTCTGTCTGATTTTGCAGATTGACTGCTTCAGAAAACGCAAGCAAATTCTGGTTAGTAAATCTTCATCAGTACACGAGCACATGTGCTGTGCAAAATAAAACCCTCAGCGGTGACTGAAGGCGGATGGGGTTTTGTGTGATATTGACTCAAAAAATGTCAGTAAGTAAAGTGCTTTATGACACATGTTTAACTCAAGTGTTATGAAATATCTGAGGAAACTAAATGAAAAGCTAAACTCTACTTTAGTTCCTCAGCATCTGTCTAAATCTGTCCTCTCTGTTTACAACCGCTTAATAAGTTACACTACATTTTATCTTCACTAGTAAGAAATTAAAAGCATATAATCATGTCTCTGGCTGCCTGAGTACAGTATAAATTTATTGAGACCACAAATGTCTTCCATTCCTCTCAAGTCCAGCCTTTCATCCAGTGATATGCATCTGATATGGAGACCGCTTGGGCTGTAATTATAGTAATCATAAGGGGAACAGGGAGAGGGCCGTAACTATGCCCCTGGTAGTTTCAACATCATGTCTCAACTCCTGTAATTATGCTTAGACTTATTATTAAGTGAGCTGCATTCACCCAGAGGAGTGAGAAAGAGCTAAAACAAGGGAAAGTAACTTTAAAGAGTCATAATCATTATATATAACAAGACAGCAATTTCGAGCATTTCATAACTGAGCATATTAATATTAACTCTGTTGATGTATCCGTGTTGAGTGGGAAGTGCAGGCGAGGAAAAGGGCAACAGAGCACAAAGGAAGAGTGTGATCAGGGGTAACTGGTGCTTGTCTGTCACTGTCAGGCATCTTGTTCCTAATCAACAGGATTCATTCACTTGCCTGACAAAGAGAAACTTCAGTGAAATGAAATCTGCCTGCACCACATACTTCACAACATGTTAAACCACACATCCAACACAAACTACACGAGCTTAAACTGCTTAACATCTCTAAGTCTAAGACAAGTGCCACAGACAAACACTGCTGCTGGTATAAACCATCCATTATCTGTGGACTCCTTATTTCCAGCCCATCAGCCCTGAAAGCCCCCTCCCTGCTTGCAAACATGAAACATGCAGCGTCACAGCTAATGACTTCGCTGGCAGTCTTGTGGCCAACAGTTTGCTTTGTTTGTGTTGACACATAGTTAGAGAGTGTCATCTTTAATTTAGCCCCCGGTAGAAATGGTTATGTGAAATATGAAACCTCCAGCAATTTTTTTTTTCCCCCTTTGCTAAATGATTGTGTGCATGTGTAGGTGTGTGCCCATGGCATCTCTCATCTTTTAATATGGCATCTGTGCTCGACAAATTTCCCTGAGTGTATCATCCACATAAATGCTAATGCAAGCTGAAAAAAGGACTTCAAACAAGCAAGAGGCAGCATCAGCACCTGGCAGACAACCCCTTCAGCTCGACAAAACAAAATAACTTAAAAAAAAAAAAATGCCTTTCTATGTTTCATATGATTAATGATCAACAGGATGTTGTAATAATGACAGGATGTAGCAGTTTCTCAGCAGGATTCTCACCAACCTTTGCAGCCAAGATCACGTTTTCTTTCATATTTTTCACTAGTGATCAAAGTCTACTTATATGACCTGAAACCTTTCAACAAAAGCCAAGGGTGAGAGCTGCTCCTTCTGTAAATTGGCAAACCCAGCATCTGTGTTACAAATCGACTGTGTTTGTGAGTGTGAGTCCATGTGGGTGTGTGTATGCTTGCCTGCCACCTACTCACAATGGCTAACGCAGAGGGCAAGTGCCCACACAAAGCTCCATCCCACTGGTGTTGTAACTCAATCCCCAAGAGGAGCTGCTCAGAAACATTCACATTATTCACTCTGGTTTTATTCGGTGCAGCCATGCACATCATTTGTTGTTTATCCAGCAGGGTGCAAACATAGTAGAAGAACTCACAAGGAATTTAAGTCCACTATGTATTCTAAGAAGAGGGAGACAATTTTGCTTTCTACTGCCTGAACAACAGTCCTACATATCCCAGGAGACATGGCTCCATTCTGCACCAAAGCCATGCCAAACAAATTAGTAGTTCTATCACAGCCTGAATACTTAAATGCCCCTCTATCTATTGCTCATTTCTTCCTAAAAACACTTGGTTACAAACACCCAACTTTTTTAAACATGTGGCACTGGAGCTACTACAGATGTGGAGGCACTGACAAAAAATCTTTAAAGCATAAGAGATAAGGAGCATGAAATCTGAGTGAGTCAACATGAAATCTTGCAATTGATTTTTAGGCTAAATTGCAGTAATTAGCTCAGACTACTGAGAAAAAATATGCCTGTTGAATTTTAAGCGAGCAGTTAAAATTTGGCACAGTCTGACGTCAGACTCCTGAAGTCTATTAAGTCTTTCGTTCTCCTTCAATCGATATGTCCTCCAGGTGCAGAAAATAATGTGTAATCATAAAACACAAATTCCAGTCATCATTTTGATCATGATGAGCGTAACACAGTGCCGTTAGCAGCCACTGTGTAATTACCCGGCTGGCACAGACCATAAGGGAAAACTACACTATGCAAATATTTCATTTTCTCACAAAGGCTCTTTAGGGATCCGTTGTGTACACTGCAGAGAGGTAATATCTGCCAAAGCAGATCATGGTTCACCACAGCTAAGGAAATCCATACCATTAGCCCCAGCTTTAGCTACTCTATCCAGGATCCAGATTGTAAAAGGTTATTTTTAAGTTACTGAAACTGCACTTGAGGGGGAAAAAAACAGAATACAGCAGTAACTCATAAACTTAAATGCCAAGAGGTAACGGCTGCCACCCCTCACTACATCGAACAAAGCCTTGTGTACAAGGTCTGACAGCCTGTGAGTGACAGCTTAATAATTTCCAGCTTAGTGTAATTCCATAAAAGGTTTGCCTTTCCAGATCATTTTTAAACACTGAAAGGCCTTTGGGGCCATGATAGCAATTTGCATGCAGTTCTCGATCAAGCAATATCTCATATTCCTCAATGGCAGCGGTGTATTCATTGATTTAATCACAAACAGATGAAAGATAGAAACTGAACTGAACGATACCCATCCGAGGTAACCAGAGGTAAGCCTGCAAAAGCACATTTCTAAAACACAGAATGACAGAGTTGATATATTGTATAGCATAGAGATCTCCAGTGCTAAACTACATATGTAACATATAGACAAAGCATGTATAGGGCTCAAATTAATATTTTTCCTTGTTTATTAATGTATTACCTTCTTGTTCTTGAAGTGGACAAAAGAAAAAATGTCTAAGTTGGATAAATTTGCTCTTTGAATCTTCTCCAATCATCACCAGTCAAATAACAAAGGCACATGAAATCACATGAAACAGAAAAATCAGCCATCACCTCTGACACATTTCTTTAAGATAAATGACAAAGCATGAACTGATTAACAAAAACTGCTATCGTTTTCTGAAATGCACTCATTGATTAATCACTTAATTGTTTCAGAACAAATGGAGGATCAATGATTTCAACCCCATGAATAAAGCACTATCTGACAATTAGTGCATCTCTGCGCAAAAAGAAAAAGAGATTTAGGAAGCTGCACAAAAACAGATGAATGAAAAACATTTTCTGTCTTTCTGCACAACCAGAGAGCTTGTGGAGTGAAGTTTCAGCACCAGAGAGTGGACAGCTCCCACACCTTCAACCACTGGAAGACCCTGAGCCCCGAGCAACACATCGATTTATCCATTAATCATAGGGGACTTGTGATGATACGCTTCAGTCATGGTTATTCT
>OOFC01022938.1:0-38054 GCA_900323345.1 Pseudochromis fuscus
GGGTGGGAACGAAGATCGACTGGTAAATCGAGAGCTTTGCCTTTCGGCTCAGCTCCCTCTTCACCACAACAGATCTGTGCAGAGTCCACATTACTGCAGCCGCCGCACCGATTCGCTTGTCGATCTCACGCTCCATCCATCCCTCACTTGTGAACAAGACCCTGAGGTACCTGAACTCCTCCACTTGGGGCAGGATCTCCTCCCCGATCCGGAGAGGGCACTCCACCCTTTTCCTACTGAGAACCATGGCCACGGATTTGGAGGTGCTGAACGGCATTAAATACAATTATGCTGTCACATGAGAAGAGTGTCTTAGGAATACCCAAAAACATCAAAGCAATAATATAAGAGAATATCTGCATATTTGTTTAGTTACCTGTCAACGTCTTTCATAGAGGTTGTGTGTCTTCTGACATTAGTAAGGTACTTATTAAATAATAACCAAGCTAAAATGTAAACAGCCTTCAATAATTTCTGTTTCAAAAAATGATATATCAGATTTCATTGTGTAGCTGAGAAAGTTTTTTCTAAATCTCAGATTTACTATTTATAGAGTGCAGAGATCCAGATGTGTGGTGTGCGTGTTAAGACCAGCTGTAAAGGTAACATTGTGTAATAATGTAACAGCCCTAACTGGACCTCTGTGTGATGAGATCCACTATTGCACAGCTGTTTTTCATCACACACACACAAAAAAGACTTCAATAGGCAACACTCATTTTAAATAAATCTGCATGGTTTAACTCTGCTTTAGTTTATTAACCTGCTCTAAACCTTGTGGGCCACTTAGCTGCATCATATATAATCAGACCTCCATCTCTAGAGCAAACACCTTCAGGCGCTTTCTATCAGAGAGAAAAACTAATCACTCACTGTGCTTTCTTTTTTCTTCTGTGAAAATTGTATTTTATTTACAACTTCAGCAAGAGGTTGTTAACATGATGTTTCTGATTCTACTCCCAGCTCAGTGTTAATGCATCTGACAAAGTCCAGATCAGATCTTCACGCCACTTTGTAAGTTATGTCAAACAGCACCTCTGCTCTCAGGCCCACTTTCCTGTTTGATGTCCCCCGTGCATGCTGCCATATGGTATTGCACTCAGGATCTTTTTTTTTTTTTTTAATTATTTTATTTCTTGCCATTACACCTGTAAATCTGCCAAAACCTCACAGTGACAGAAAACACCTTTTCATAGTCACACATGTTCACTTACATTTATCTTTTGAACATTTGGAGTATGTCTTTTTCTTTTCTTTTTTATCTTATCCAGTAAGATGCCTTCAGGTTAACTAAAATCTCAAGTAACTGTAATGAGAGGCATTAGATTTTGAGTTTGTCTCTAAATGGATGGCAAATGGCAGCCAGAAAAAATAAGTCCTTTTCTAAATTTGAGATTAAATAACAACATACTGGGTATTACTCATGTTTGGATTTAAAAGCAAAGAGGGCTTTAATGAGCATTTTCTTTGAGGGTTCAACCACCTCTAATGCACATGGTGGATAAGCAGGAACAAAAGGAAAAAAAATATTTCTGCCTGAACATTGTGTTGGCATCTTGTATGGGCCCTGTTATAAAAGTAACATAGGGGTAATGGCTTTTGCTCTTAGAAAGTGTATGTGAAGCACAATACTTTCTAATGAATATTCCTCCTGACCTCGTGGCATTAAGAAGGAAAAAAAAACACCACATGTGGGTAAAAGCTTAAAAAACCGACAAAATTATTAGCATTTCCTTGTAGCGAGGAATAGCACAGCCCACACACTCCTTCACTCATCTGCATTTCACGTCCAAGCGCTGACTTTGTTACAAGGCTGGTTAATATGAATGCTTAAGACACAGTCTGTTTCCAGCTGTAGCACATCCTCCCTTCAGAAGGAGTACGGGTGTGTTTGTTAAATACATTGCAGATCACCAGCTCCTCCTCTGGGCCTCTCCATGGCCCCCGTGGTCTTTATGTACAGTTCGTGACAGCCACATCCAGGCTTGTATGCAGTTTGGGGGAATTTGCCTTCAGGAGCTGTGATTGGATTCCCATTTGTCTGACAGCTTTTGTATGATACTTAGACTGGAGAGGACCTGGCTGGATCGCACACATACTTCCTCCAAGGAAACCCCCTCAGAACCAGTTGGGTCCAGACAGGGCAAACATGCAGCTGAAAAGGAGAAGCCTGACATGCCAAACAATCGCTCAGAGACAACACTGACTACTGCAAATCCTGCATACACTACAGGGACAGCATCCAGAATGATTCATCAGGGCAACAGAGAGGAGATCTTTGTTTCATCATCCGCTCTGGATTTCATTAGTTTAACGCTGTTTCCACACAGTTTGCTGTCACTGAACCCAAAAGGGTTTGCTCTTGTTATGTGAAAGCAGTTTCTACCAGACAGCAAGCACTGTGTTATGACCTAATCAACAGGAGCTGCACGTATTTAGTTCAGCTTACAGGGTGGCTATACCTGGCTGCACACGCCAGCTCCCCGCAGAGGGAGGCGGAGTTGCCTCTTGTTAGCCTTCTCCCAGAGAGTACGAGGATTTATCGACTAAACAGAAACAGGAAATATGAAAATATTAGTGGATTTGACAACCAAGCTGACCCCTGATCCTGCAGGGCTGATAAGCAGACGAGGGGTTGACACAGTCATATAAGTCTTTAAAATTAACATGTAATGCTGCCTTTTGAAGCAGACTCTGAGCTCATTGGGAGAGCTCAAAGAAAGAGCCAAAAATATTATAATGAAGCGGTTTGAATGCCTTTTTTATTTTCTTTGACATGTTGTACTTTTTCCCCACTTGCCTCAGGTTTTACCAGAAGTGCATGAGAAGACATATAGACTGTGAGCATTGAGAGAGATGCTGACGTTCCAGTTGGCAGGCACTAAAAGCTCTCAAGGATAACTGTCTTTTAAAAAAGGTGTTATCGGGTTGGGTGTTACCCCCCAGGAAAACAAACTGTTTTTAATGGGAACAGTTGAATGTAGACAAAACCATGCTTGTTGCAAATCTTTAATAAATGTGGACTTTCTCACATCTCTTCATGAAGAGACAACAGCTCAGGTACTGCTTATCTATTTGATTAAGTTTCAGTATCTGTTAAAGTAAGGAAACATACGGCTGCTATTTCAGTCTGTTATTTCAAGATTTGAGAAAATTAGATTTTTTTTCTCTATAGACTTTTATTATTTGAGATCTTGGAAGATGAGTTAATTAAGCATTGCATTCAGCATAGTTTTAAAATACTCACAGAGCCACAAAAAAGGAGTCTGTTAGTTTTTTGGACTCAATACAGAGAGGAAAATACTCCAACACAAAGTTTGGACCCTATGGATTTCTTCTACATGTGAATCACAACAGCCCTCTCTCCACCTTCACACACATGCCTCATCAGCAGAGGTTGTTATGGGCCAGTGGCTGTCCAGAGGTCAGATCATTACCAATGCAGCCATGGATCATAGATACAGCCCTCACATTAGTCCTTCTTTCATCATTCTCCTTTGACCTCGTTCGCAGCTGCACCACCTCTCATCTCGATGATTAGAAAATGGCCCAATTCTTCTCCTTCACACTCACACTATTCCCTATAGGCTCAGTGAAATAGTATTTCACCGTTATAATTATTTGACCACCATATCAATTGACAAATTTGTCAATGGACCCCATTGCGCTGTGCATCTCATGGGAGGGCATCATGTCATACTGTGAACCTGAAAGCTGTGCTGTGACTGACTTTTCCCTTAGACTGTCTCCAGTGTAATTACAAATGCTCTTGTTGTTAACTACACTTTATTTTTATTGCTGTCACTGGTTATGTACAAGTAAACATTTAGCTGAAGTCAAGTGATGTCAGTCACTGTTCCTGTGGGAGTTATTGACATTTCCCTCACTTCAGCTTCACTTGCTTCCTGTGGTAAAACAGCCACTTAAGAGCATTTCAGCTATTGTGTTTGATGTTTTTATTGGCAAAGCATACTGGGGAATTTAAAATGCACATCGCCTACCCTCCTCTCTCAGAAAGCTTATATATTAAAATAATAATCCGGAATAAAATATACAGGATGAATTGTGGGTTTTTTCTGCTGAAATCACGTCTGTCTCTCCTGTTTGTTTTTTTATCTGATAGCATGGCGCTTCTGCTGCTGGCAGCGGGAGTTGGCAGGGACAGCTCAAAGCCTGTGGAAGTCAAATGCTGTCGCTTTCAGTTTGAGAGAACAATTTTTGAAAATGTGAGCTAAAATGCTAGATGCCTCAAGCATGCTGTACTCCAATTTTCGTCTACAGTGCCATGCAGCAGTGAAGTCTGAATAATATAGTAGGAGCTATTTGTTCAGCTGTAATGTGTAAAAATCTGTGCGGCACATGCAGTATTTGTTGAATTAACATACAAATTGCTGATATATTATCTTATGGAATTTTCCAAATCTAGCAAGACAGCGTTTTCCTGTCAAAATGTTTTATATTCTACATCCCATACAGCCTCAGAAGCAGCGTGGTGATGTTTTATACTGATGAAATAACCAGGCAGCTTACCAGAATGTTATCACTTCCATTTAGTCACACTGTGCTGAGCACTCATGCATAATTGTGTACATAAGCATTTATCAAAATTTGTGGTCTGTTTTGCAATATTAAGCTGACTCCATTGATTATCCTATTGCCTTTATTATGATATAAGTCGGCATCTGATGCTAACTCGATTTGGAAACTAAGAATTTGAGCTCAGCACTTTGTTCCAGTCTTATGTTGGAACCATGGCTTCTCAAAGCCCAGTGTCAGGCTGGTCCTTTGATTTATGGATGGAGGTATTTTGTTCAAAGGGATAACCTTTTCTGGGCACTTCTTTGAAATGATAATCCTCCAGGTGAAGCTGGAGCTTTCTTGGCAGAGAGGTCAATCAAAGTCAAATGGAGAGGCTGCTCACAGCTTCATCTGAGTATCTGGTGCCAGTTCCTGGCCGCCCCTGTCAGCTTCGCCACCTACGTGATCCCTGCTTTGGTCAGAGAAGAGGACATGAGAGATGTCACAGTGACAAGTAGTTTTTAGGCGGCAGAACTAAAGTCGAGTAGCTGTGCTGTCGTGGTCATGAAAGATCTAGGAAAGCTTACGCAGCGTTGACTGTTTACGGACCAAGCGGAGTTTTTCAGTGCTTCTCCAGGCTGCAGGCTCTGTATACTAGTAGTGAGGGGGACGCAGCTGTGTGTAATTACGTCAGTAATAAAGCCTGGATATGGTCCACCTGCCGCAGAATGAACCCTCTGTCCAATCCTGCGCTTCTGACAACAAAGGAGACGAGTGCTAGCTGATTATGGCTTTGATGATGCAGCTCGAAGGTTGTGTTTTATGGGGGATATTTCTGGCTCAGGAATAATTTGCTGGAATTATTCAATCTGTCTTGAACAATGACATGTACTATCATTGCATGATCACAAACACAGCATTCATATGCCATACATGGCGTGTTAGAGATGAATACATCATAAACAAATCAAACAAAATGTATATTTACTGTGTGTATATGTATGATATATATATATATATATTTATATATACAATACATTATGCCCTGCCACTGTGAAGGATTGGTGACCTGCCCAGGTTCCCTTTTATCCAGTGCCGGCTAGTCTTTAGTCACTACAACCTAAAACAGAAAATAAAGTGAATGAAAGAATCCTTTCATCTGATAATAATATTGTATATCAATATCCTGCCACTGCTGTCCATCTGGATGCAACCATTCAGGACTCTACATCAGTCGGTGCCTCGATAACGAGGAAGCACAGGACACACAGACAGCGATCTCCCTTGGGTTTGGGTTCCAGCTGGAGCAGACATGCTAGGGCAACCTGTCCCTATTATTGTTTGTGACAGAATCAAGAAGGAAATGCAAGTAGCAAAAGTGCGTGTGTGGAGCCTGCACGTCAGATTCTGCTGGCAGTGCCCCCAATGTAATTATGGGCATGGGTGGCCAGCTATGACAGCTCATCTGTTAGCCAGCCAGTAGGAGTGTGCGGCACCTGGTGAGCCCTGCGCCAGAATGATGAGCCGCAGATACACACAAATTAAAAATCACACACAGATTTTCATGAAACAAGTGATGTGAGTAAAGGACAATTTCATATTGTTTCATGCTGCTCATTAACACAGAAGCACATTCATCTGCCACAGACTGACAGAGCTGGCCACTCCCATATCTTCTCCCTCTGCTTTTCATGTGTCATGTTAATGAGTTACAAATGCATAGACTGAACCTTTGGCATTATCATTTTAATTACTCTCATCTTATCATTTATTCAGAGGTAATTTACTATAAGAGCTATAGGTTTTGAATTAGGCTCAATGAACAAAGTGTTCTGTGGAGGATTTAAATAGGAGAATTAAAATTAGATCTCTAACCTGCATCATTAACTATTTCACTGAATAACAATGTTGTCACTACACTGTAAATTGATGTATTTGATTGTATGCTGGAAAACACAAATAAATTTTTAGCTTTTCCCACTGTCCTAAGAGTACAGCTCAGAGATTGGCAGATCAAACCAACTGCACAGTCTTGTACCTTATTGTGCAGAACACGTTTCGGTCAATACCACCATCCCTCCCATATGCAACCAGGGGACCCAATCATTTTGTGCTCACCCTTTGACAAAGCCCCTCCAATCAGGGATGAGTAATGACTGGGCAGGTTAGCATGCAGTGATCTCAGCTTTCTAATTAGTCTTCCATTAACTTTTTCAACCTTGGCAACTGCAGGGTGCACACTTAACACACATACACACACATACACACACACACACACACACACGCCTCACAGCCTCAGACCAAAATACTGGATCTTCAGTACAGAAATGAAAATCTTATATGAAGTATTTAGGAACATTTTTACTCTGCAGTGCTTGTTTTCCCCCCCGTGGTACTACTTTATATTTATTCCTCCCAACATAATTATACTCATGTAGTATTTTGCCCCTTCGTGAATCATCAGTTTTTCTCATGTTTGTGTCATCCTGCATAAAGACACCAGTACACAGTAGATATGAAACATAGTGATGTTTGTGTACCTTTATGATATGAAGAACATTTTACAGTGTATTTGATTTTAAAACATCAGGTGCATGTGATCTTGGGTCAGACTGGTGTTTAGAGAAATGTTCTCCAGCTGTTATCTGAGCATAGAGAAGATGAACAGTCTGTGATACACTTTGAAATCTTTTTAAAGCACAAAATTTACTTTTACAAAAACTTATAAATCACCTTCTCTGTTGAGTTTGATTCGTGTTACACTGGAACAAATTCTTTGCCAACTGTGTTTGCTTGGATATCTACAGAATGTCAATGTTCTTCTGGCATTTTCTGGTCTCATTTGGCATCAGTCTGGCTGATATCTGTCAAAGATGATACAATGTGTTTTTGATCTGTGAAATAAAAGAAGTTGCTGGAGCTTTGTGCAGAGTGTAGACATGTTGGAACAGAAACTAAACAAAGAAATGGAGAGAGGACAAGAAAGAGCATGCATGATATGGGTGCAAGATTTTCTGTTCAGTTTTTGGTTTTATCACATGACGTTACCCCAGTAAATCCAGTATTTCCCTTTGTTTTATCTAAACTACAGCACAGGAGAGACACAAATGTACATGCACCAGCCTTTGTGTGTGATGCAACGTGTGAATTTATGATTCATCCTATTTCACAGTAGGTGGTCAGTTTGAGAATGGAGCACGACAAAAGAGTGATGAAAATTCCTGGGGAGCTGCTGTCCTGTGGCCTTCCAGCAGCCGCTGGTACGCGCTATCTTGGCGTATTATCACCTTTTCTTTTCGTCAGTGAGCTCACAACTTCAGAAGAGACGTTAAGCTCCCCCCCAACCAAGACATCTAGCAAAATAAAATGTTACCATCCTGGATGCAGCTCCTAACATTTACTCCAAAGCACTGATCATAAACTATTAATAGATATATGTCTGTGTGAGCACCACGAGGGTGCCTCTTTGAATTGGATCCTTATGTTGGGCAAGGTCAGGAAAGAGGCTAAAGCTGGTGAGCTTCTTTTATTTCCCCAGAACATTACTATCCTGCATGGTGGAGGATGACGTGCAGATAGAGACCATTATAGCTGTGTCAAATTGCCATTATACAGTCAAGCGGTTATCTGCTGCCGGGGTGTTTAATGCATCTGTGTGACTGTGACGGATGCCTGGAGACGAGTGACACTGAAAGAGGTTACCTTTTTCTCTGCAATCATGTAAGATGGGAGGTGTATGACTCCTTTTAGACACATTAACACAGCATTGAGTAAATAGCACAAGTTTTCTTTATATTAGTGTTGTTGTTAGGTTTTTTTGTTGTTTTTTTTAAAAGCATCTGGTTTTATTGTGCAGCATAGAGACTGGATGTAAGCTAACAACATCTACCACAAGGACAGGTTGACAGCCTCCAACAGTGTGAAGCTGTTTTCAAATCAATGCTTCCTCTGGTTTTGGACAAATTCATTGTTAGTTTAAAGGATCTGGGAAAAGATAAAGAGAAAAACAGGTCATCCACAGTGTTTCTGAACTTGCTTGTTACATTTCAAACTTTCTAATCAGAATGGGATGGGTAATAATTTTCAACTCCCACAAATCTATTTAGGTTATGCCATGCAAAAAGCCTCTGAAATCATTGATTCCACTCATTGAATTTTATAGATTTCTTTTAGTATAGTAGGTGTTTTAGTATTGCACACATTGTCAGACTTTTCACTGACTTAATTTACAGGTGGGAACTGCACAGCTATAAAAATAGAGTGTGAAAAAAAGATAATATTAAAAAACAGGAATACTGTACTGCACAAAAACACATTTGAGGATCATGAAGGAGACATCCGATTAATGACAAATTCATACTGGAACATGACAACAACCCCAAACGTACAACCAGTGTTGTAAAGAACTAGTGACAGGAAAAACAAGGAGTACCGCAACAGGTGGTCTTGTCCTAACAGAGCCTTGACGTGAAAAGACTGAAACAACTGAGACACTCGAAGACATCTCCAAGATGCTCCAAACACCCTGCCTGACAAATAACTGTAATTACTGTGAGAGGGAGGAGTAGGAGTACTGTTGTACTGCTTTAAATGTGAATGATGGGGTTTTGTATATTGAACTTTCAGTGAAGGCTATCTGCAAATTAAACTGTTGTTGGCATTTTTAGCTCCACCAAGGAGGTTATGTTTTCACCTGTATTGGTTTGTTTGTCTGTCTCTGAGCAACATTATGGAAGAAAATATAAACAAATCTTAATGAATTTTTTTAAAGGTGAGAACAAACAAAAAACTGCACTTTTGGCAAAATCAGGGGATAGGATCCTGTCCAAAAAATCCCAGAAAATCCCTATATTTTAGTAGGGGTAAGTGTTTTCACGGGATAGTGTTTCTACTTCACCACAAGGGGGCAACGACATTCAGTCTTTAGCATCAGAACAGCTGGATTATGCCTTTATGGAGGTTTGTGCTCTCTGAGTGCTTTAGAAAGCATTCTCCTAGTATTCTATTTTAATTTATTTTATTGTTTTTATGACACTGAAACAGAAGTTTCAGTTCTGAACTTTTTGAATCAAAAGTTTTGACTTTTTCTAGACATCATTTTGTGACATTTGCTGGAGTTTCAGTGTCAAATTTGCATGTTGTTTTTCTTCCTTCGTGAATTAAATTTTAACAGTCAGAGAAAAATAATCCATTCTCACTTGTAATTTTCAAGTTCTTCGGTGCTTATCTTTAATGTTGCAATTTCAGGTCTTTCCACTTTGTGAAATACAGAGGTGCACACTCCAACCAATGCACCCATTCAATAATGCTTATTTCCATGTAAAGTGCTGTAATCTTTTCAAAAAGTCTTTTTCTCCTGTCTCGCTTGGTATTGTTTGGGTTTCGCTCATTTTGATAGCAACTAATTTGATTTCTGAATGGCTATGATCGTGTCCTGATGATGCACACTCCTATTGTCAGATATAAATCTGTCCAGTTAGTTTTTCTACCATACAATTCACAAAGGACCTTTGTTGCAATGAGCATGCTCACTAATTGCTCTTCTCTCTTTTTTTTTTTTTCATGTGCAGATCTCACGGGTCATTTTCTGTGTCTTCCTCGAGACTGATTTCGCCATTTACAAGAAGAAAATGTCTGTCATTTTCCAAGGTATGTGCATTTACTTCCAACTGACTGAGGTGCATATCGTTAATACTACTCATCCCATGTCTTCTGTTACCCACTGATGATTACTGATGATTACTGATTAATATGCCGACTTAATCCAATGCCTCCTCTATAAGTTTTGGATAATATATGAGGTAACCACCTAACTTGCCCTCTGTATACAGCTAGGCAGCTTTGCAACCTTGTTTATCATAGGAAACATCTGCAACATGTATTTATTTTTTTTTCTGTAAACTGAAGTGTAAGGACCTGTCAGGCTTGGGTGACACCTTTAAATGTAAACAAATTCATTACACCTACACAGTCATTAGTGGGATTAACAGTGAGAAGTTATGCCAACACTTGATAAAAACAAGTGTCGGGTTCTCTATGTATTGTTTTAATTGGAATTGGAGTAGTTAGTTTTCCTGTCAGTGAATCATCAAGCTGATATTTCACATAATTGTTGATATTCTGATGAGACTTTAATATCACATTTGATTGACGATAATAATGGTCCATGACAGTGAATGTCTCCTGCAAGAACGCAAAAAATTCAGGGATGCATAGCAACCGCTGATCGCCCTTGGTAACTGCTCCTCAATTCTGTGTGAAATAAACAAACATCCATTATCTGCTACTCCCACTCTCTTTTCTGTCCCTCTCTCAATTCCCTCCCCCCTTTTACGCCATCATCTTTTTTTCGGGGACCAGGAGCAGTCACCAGCTCTGATGGGGGCTCCGCAGAGGATAGGGTTGAATAACTGGGGAGCTGAAAGAGGCTGCCTGGCTTCACCAGCCTAGCATTACCTTCCATTTACCTCACTTTTCCCTCCTCACCTCCCCAGTGGAATACCAGCTCTCAGACCTTCATCTCGCTGCTCCCAGATGGAGAGTGTTTTGTTCTCCCTGCACTCCCGTCATCTCTCCTGCTCCCCGCCCAGGCTCTTCCCTGAAAGATTACATTCTGAGGAGAGACCTTAATTATACCGCCTGCCCCCATGCACCCAGCACCCGTCTCATCATATTAGTGCTTTGAGATGAGAATCTGGAGCTGTTGTTCTCCAGTTATCACTCTGGCCATTTAAAAGTGCTGTCAGTGGATAAATGCCTTGTCTCTCTCCATAACTGGCAGCCAAATAAAAGGCCGTGCATGTGTGTGAGTGTGTCACAAAGGGCAATCAGAAAACTTTTGAGAGCTACATTATCTTTAAAAACTATTGTTTACGAAGATGCAATGAGCTGTTAATGAAGGAGGCAGAGGTCAGTTTCTGATTAAATGTGGGGTCGTTCCAGAGGGCTACCAAACCACACACCATGATGCTTTTCTCATCAGTGTCTCGTCTGTCACACGCCCTTTGACCCCTGTGGTCAAGGCCAACTTTATCACCGCTCTGTGTATATGTGTGGGCTGGTGAGGATATTAATTCTCTGTCAGACCAAGTGGCTTATTAAGTGTGACATCCCCACGCAGGGTCATTGTTTACACTGAGGCAACCACCTTTACACCACACTCAACTACAACTGTTAAAGACTTTCACCTCATGTGCAAGTTGAGAGCATTTGCCACATTGTCTGTGAAAACAAAAGCTTTTTTCCATAAGAATTATAAGTTAGTTAACACAATTACTTATGCTGTGAATGTACACTCACTGAAGGGAGTGGATTCGTATGCTTCATGAGGCCAGACTGCACAATGAAGATGAATTTCAACAGTAGCTGAAAGGTGTTCTTCAAAGAAAGAAATTCTGATTGGTATGATTGCACTATGTAGGTACTGCATAACCCCATAGTGTGAAAAGACTTGCATTTAGCTGGCAAGGAAAGGCAGTAGTGAATCAGAGGCTGTGAATTAGCTCTGCAGGTGTGCTCAAGCACTTTCAGAACATCTCATCATCCTCACTGCTAGCGATAGACAGTCAGGTAGATCTTGCAGCAACATTGAAAGCATCACACGGAGGCTTGAGACCGTTCTGTCTCTTGCAACATTCTCTCGCTTTCAATAACCCTCTGTCACATCCACCCTCGCTGTTCCCTCTACCTCTTCTCACTTATTCTCACTCATGGCTTTGCTTGTTTCCACGCCACATACCCATTACCTCATTCCTCATTTTTCTATCATTCGTCCTCATTAAATGAAGGAGGAGCTTCTGCATCGCCTCCTCTGTCAGCAGGCTGTTATAGAGCTGTTGTGAATAGTGACCTTGATCTTTCAGTAATTTGTATGTGTGTGTGTGGCTGTGTGAAACACAGGATCTTCCTTGTGACATCAGTTTCAAGCACGTCTAGAGCTGAGAGTGGGTACAATGGATTTTTTATTGAAGTCTTACTACTCTCATTTTTCATCGTATAGCTGCTTTCCTCATATTCAAGCAATCTGTCAAGTGACAATGACTGGAGCAGGAATGTGTAAACAGGACATTTGCATACAGGAAATTGCTTTATTACAATGTGCATTTCCACAAGCTGTCACTACGAGAGAGCCAAAATATGGTTACTTCTCTGCAGAAGGAAGAAACTGAAAAATAGTCTGTGCTGACAAGAATACTCACTCACACCTGCACACAGGCACATCGCCCACGTCACACATGCACACACATATAAAACAGGAAGCTGCACCATGTCAGCTATTGAATTTTTGAACATGGATGAAGAATTAGAACACATGACTGCAGGTTTTGCTTTGTGCTGGTGTTTAACTAGACTCAGCAGTGGAGGAGGTGTTTGATTAGCAGCTGCTGTAGTTCTTACCAACAGAAAAAGGTCTTTTATGTAGCACCAGCTCAAGGAGCACGTCACACATGAAGAGACCTCTCGGAAACAAAAATACAGAAATATGTAAATACAGAAACCCTTCACCATTCACCATCCATTACCTACCTCAGCAGCTGAGCTCATAACCAGTGATATAATGAGCTATTCATTGCTTGAAAAGCTCCACACTGGACACATCTCAAAGGTGTTGTGACTGGGTATCTGTTAAGAGGATGGGCTGTTTGTGTTGTTTGAAGACATACACACAGTGAGAAACAGCACTCAGGGTAATCCAAGGAAGTGCCATGGTTGTATTTTTAGAAGAGTCAAATATAGTCATTACTGTATTAACAGAGCTCAATCAATGCAATTAATCATATGACATGATTCTATTATGTACTCTGATTGTCGTGATTGACCATACGCTTGCCTGGCCACGTATTATTTGCAAGCATGGAGGCAGTCAGGCAGCTGTGGTTGCAGAGAGTAAAAACATGTTGAAATTGATTCTGGGTACACTCCACCACTAATATGATCCGGGTGGCTGCCCACAAGCTGGGCTCGATCTCTTCTTCTCCTCAATCAGCCACGGTGCTGACAATATTAACACAGCCCACAGATCTGCAGAGGCTGCTGCATTCTCTCCAACTGTTTCACTGACTTTCCAATTGACATTTATTTACATGGCTCTTAATACACTCCATACTCTCTACCACTCGACCTCAAACAGACTCCTACCCTCCCCAAAGTCCATAATAAAACCCACCCACCCACTGCTTTGGTAGAGGTAAAGCTGTGGTATGCACAGGCTTTTATCACACACGTGTAATTTGTTGACAGAGGATATGAACAGGCTACAGGAACCCTGTGAGGGGTGAAAATGAAGTCTGCATTGGTTTCACAAGGCTGTCCCTCGAGGCAGGGAAATGAGGAGACCATGGTGTGTTAGTGGTGTGATTGTCAGAAAGCACACAGAATCTCCTAGTCAACTTTGGCAGTTACTGTACGAGAACTCGCCTTCAACTCGTTACATGTGAGACTGTTCACACATTTGTACCTAAATCGGACATGTAGAAAATGCATATATATCCTGACTACATACTTATCAGCATGTTCAGTATTGGCTGGAAATGGTCAATCAATGGGCTTTAGTGCAGCCTTAACCATTCAATTTCAATATGTGAGAGAAACTGTAACCTAAAGGAATAGTTGCTTCACTTTCTTGTCAAGACTTTGTTGAAAAGGTCAATACTTCTTTTCAAGATGAGAGGATCAATAGTACTCTCATATCAGTCCATTGAAAATCCAGCTGAAGCCAGGAGACAGCTTAGCTTAGCTTAGCATAATGCAGTGGTAAACACACAAACGTTTTTTCTTTGTTTTACACAAAATAGAAAAATGGAAGTGCATCATGAAGTTTTGGTTTCATGAGGTTTACTGCAGCTGTTTCTTGATTAGGCACAGGAACTGTGAGTGTGGTTGTGACTGTGAGGATAATTTATTGAAGAAGCAGTGGGTGGATGTTTCTTTATCTTTAGGCCAAGCCAGGTTTTCTTTCCCATGTTCCCCAGTCTTTATGCTAAGCTAAACTTCTGCTGGTACTAATTTCATATTTAGTCGACAGACATGACAGCATAATCATCCCTGTCATCTAATTCTTGGAAATAGCAATTAGTCTGTTTCCCAATTATTAACAGCTGACAGTTTCTCATCAGTCATCATGTCAGGCCATGTTGTGTGAATCCGTTGTATGTCTAACCTCACGATTAAGTTGCCTTTTTGCCCTAGAAAGAAAACAGGGATAAAGTAAAGGTGTCAGATTTTGTGATTCTCAACTAAGTCTCACACATTTCCTTTGTCAACAGCAGTGTTGAGCTGTGGTAATAATTTTATAGTAACTGGCAGTAGCTGAGACACCCAATGTTTCCATTCTTGCACTGATGTTATACTGTATCAGTGGGCTTTCCTTTGTTTCCCCAAGCAGGGTTAGATTAATGCACTGTACCCTTTTACTCAGTGTTATACAAAAGAAAAGCCTGTCGCTGGATCCACAGGGAGCTCTGATGGTTACACTTCTACAGAACAGATGACAACAGCCTTTCATCAAAGCTAACGCTTGCTTTTGCTTGTTAACCACAGTGCAATCATTTCACAGACTCATGCGCACACATACACACTCACAGATGTGCCCTAGCGGATAGTGTGTATTCCATTCACATGAACTGCGCGCGTGAAAAAAGCAAGCACGCACTTACTGTATATGTAGTGGCATGACACAAAGCTTCTTGAGGCATGCTGAGCTGTGCAAGATCTGAGTGTGTGTTTGTATGTGGGATCCAGGAGCCGTGAGCAGCCATCCTCAGTTCCTCTTTCCCCTTCTCTCACTTTGCAGTTCCTCCTGAAGCAGCATCCAAAGCCTCCTTCTCATCTCCCACTGTGCAACTCAACTCATCCACCCAGAAACACCTCTAGTTCACTCAGTCTGTCTTGCACAATAGACTTAAAGAGAAAAGAGGAAAGAAATCAAAAGGTTTTTTGAGGCGAAGTCGTCCACGCCAACCTGCACTTCTTACAATTTTAAGAAGTTTTGTCTTCTTTACGCTGAGCCTACCAGTATGGATTTAATTGAAAAAGAATGTGAATGTGACCCCCACCCCTCCCCAAACACATGCCCACATAGTCAGTCCTTTGGTGTAATAACTCACTAAATCCAAGGCTGTCTGCTGGGGGAACTGAAGAAGGCCGTCAAGGGTTGTTGGTGCAATTTCGGAGAATGGCAGCTGGTGTGATGAGGAAGGAGGAGGGGAAAGCGTTTCCACAGCAAGTGAATGTGGATTTCTGAAGGAAGTATTAAAGGTTCTAGTGTCATTGTTTGGTTTAAGCAGACAGTACATGACAGTGTAGCATCAAAGTACTGAGCTCTAACATTGTAATCAAGTTGTGATGACTCGTTGTATTGTCGATTATAAAACATGGTGGTTTGACACTCTGTCGTTTTCCCCCTCTGCCAGACAATGACATGGAGGTTACAGAGGAGCAGCTGAAAGGAGGTGAGTGACAGAATATTTCATGGTTGCCTTTTCACCTTAACACCTCCATTAAAGCGCACACACAGTGAGTGAGTGGCACAGCTTCAGCTCGTGACAGTGATTTGCCGGGTTTTATGCAGCAGATGAAATTGAATGTTTATTTATTTGGTGACAAGTTAAATCCCAGGCCTGACTCATCGCAGTTAAAAATACTTCATGTCAGGTGCATTACATTACAAGAGCTTATATCCTCAGCTAATTCCCAACACCATTCTTTTCATCCAGCTTATGGGCACAATGCCTTCAGACCACCTAAAGCGAGTGACAAAGGAGCGGCAGAGCAACATCCCTGCGCAGAATGCACCAGGCGATAGCACAAACACAACTGTCAACGCATAATGCTTTTATCACCACACCATCTTGGCACACAGCCTGAAACTCCCAGATACTGCTTATCAGGATAAACTATTGACATTTGTCAGTGCACTGATGTCCTGAATAAGCAATGGCACGAGTTGGAAAGCCTCATGGACGCGTGGATATTGTTTGAACAGCAGAAACAGTCGATCCAGTACAGTTTAGCAGCAGTTTTTGTTCTCACTGGTAGACAAAAAAAAAACCTTCTGCACAAAATGTTTGATGCAATGCACTGCCTGTAACAGCTTTCTCTAAGGTACAGTAGGTCTTAGAAAGTACCTGATGAAGTTTTTTGTGATTACAAGGGCATTCACAGTGGGAGTTTCCACATCTAACAGCTGGGTCCCTTGAAATCGCCATAGTACATGTGCAATCAACTAAGCAGAGAACAATGTTAGTTTTACTGTCTGTTGAAGGAAGTGTTCAGATTACTGTAGATGTAGAACCCAGGGTGCTATCAAAATGTTTTTCCTCCCGAAGTCACCCCCATGATTTGCCAATTACACGCATCTGTGTTTTCAATGAGTTTCCATTTTGGGTGAACATAAAAGGGCTGTTTTATAAGTGCACTGTAAAATGTGATATTCCAGAGTGAAACAATGTGCACGTAATGGCCAAATCATAAAGACTTGGCTGGGAGCAACTGCATTTGAGAGTTTGCCCTGACCAACTATATTGTTTTCTATTGTGCTCCTCTGCAGCTATTTTACACGGCATACTGTATAATAACACAGCAACAGGCCATATCAGGCCAACTGAAACAACCCCTGATAATTCCTAGCTCTGTTGTATCATCATGCCAAACCTGCCCTGGTCCAGTTTGGCCTTGTTTGATGGGTTTCTGCGTTGTTGCCAAGACCTGGCTTTTTATTATGCTCCATCAGCCAGAGTTTGAATCAGTCAGGCTGGAATCCATTCAAAGGTTCAAATGGCTGCCATTCTCACATGGACTGGTGCTTTTGTCCCAGACTGTGGTCTGGAGTTGGTCTCAAAGCTTCACATTCTTCCCTTCTCTCCCACCGGAGCCATTTTTGTATCAGGCAGGTATAAAACAAAACAGCAGAGAGCCATCCGGTGCTCCCACAGGCTTTTGTAGCACAGTCATTCAATCACTGCCTCGATGGATTTTTCAGAAGTTGTCGTTACCCACACCAACTCGCATCATATTGCATATTGAGAGATGGCGTACCCTTTGCATCCTGCTGGTGTCGGGAGATAAAGATGCATCAGCCCCATGTCACTGAATCACCATTTATTTTGGCTTGTTTATAGATAACACACCACCATCTACAGAATCCACAACCAAGGAGGAAAGTGAAGACAGCAACAGAGGTATGTCTGCTCCTGACTGTGTGAGTGTCTGCTTTGCATTTTCATTTTGCTAATGACGAGTACTTCTTTTGAATATGACTTGTAACATTAATGGTCGTGGAATCATTTTAGGTTTATGTGTTTACAGAAGAAAAAAATGTTTTGTGTGTATGTATCTAATGGAGTGTGTTCTTGGTCAGTAATCTCTTGCTCTCTGATGCCAAGTTCCTCTTTGGGGAAATGAATACAAGATGAAGCTTGGTCTTTTTTAAAAGAATGTTTTCTTAGAGGCAAACTTGTTTAAGAAGCCATTATCCGGCTATTCTGCAGTTTCAGCCCCTTTGGATGTGTAATATTGAAACAATTATGGGCTTCTCCGATACGATGGACCAAAGATAATTAGATTCTTACACTGGAGGGTGTTAGTAGGCAATTAAAATGGTACACCATCCATTTGTCTTCAAGCCTTAAGGTTGCAGGGATTTTTTGAAGATAGCAGTCATGGTTGTTTTCTTTGGGAAAACGGTTCCCCTGGTTGATTGTGAGAGGCTGGACTAGATAGCACAGTCACTTCAAGGGCGTCAATACGTTGGGTGTTGTTAAACCAAGCACAATAAGTCATTTCTGCGTGTCTATTCACCATACCTTTCCATAATCCACAGCAGTAATTCACTATGATTCACAAATTCAATCACCAGCATTAGAAGGGCATAAGTATTTTGTAATAATCTTTATAAATCCTAATTTATCAGGCCCCGCAGCTTAATAGTAACTAATCCATTCACAAAAGGCCTTGGCACAGCTTTCTAGCATGGGAACAGTCAGTCCTTGAGACAACCTCTCTCACAGGAAGGGAATGAAATGATTTTGTGCTGCCTGCAGTGTAAAGGTTAGGTCTGGTTCGATGTAGCACATAGGAAGGATTAATCATAGAAAACACTCAGATGTCAAGATAGCACATAGGAGAGGAGAAGCGAGCTGCAAAAACACACTGTCAGCTACGTGAGACCGACATTTTAAGATGCTTGAGAGTTTCAAACCATCTCTGTACACCAGTGTGAGATCTTTCAAATAAAAAAACGCACCGTCTTCCATCATATCGTCTAGAGCCAGCAAAACAGGTCTCCTCCTTTGGTATTGTCAATATGGGGAGCACTTTTTAGAATAAATTATGCTCTGCAGCAGAGTTGGTGAAGTGTGTCTGTCAATATACCTCAGAGTAATTCATCACATCCATCATACTCCTCAGGGGATTCAGTCTCCCCAGTCCAGGGGTCAGACATGAGGGGCTTTTAGCCACAGCACCGACAAACATTTTCAACATTTTCTACTGTTTTTGTATCATAAATACACCGGTTAGTGGGCTGAAGGTACATGTAGGGCTGCTGTGCAGTTGTTTTGTCACCCAACATCAGTGGACTGAGGAAAAGCAGAGTAAAAGACACACAGTTAACACCCAGTAGTATAAAAGAGCACATAACCTGTAGTACAACTACTCATTCAAATAAAGCAGCTGCTTTATCTTCTTGTGAACAGAAAAACACATCTTCAGGAATCATCACATTGCATTTATTCTAATCTGCTTTCTAAAATGGCATTTTATTATTTATTGCTTTTTCTTTATGTGATACTTTCTAAGCATTTATTGTATCATAAAACTCTAATGAATGTTACAAATTCCCAAGACACACAATTATAGGGCTATATAAATTATATTTTTACATTTTTCTTATTACATATTATATGGCATTATACAAATTAAACATATTTATTAAAGAGTTGATGCAGCTGGTGAACAGGAGAGATGGTTTGATAAACAATATTCCAACTCTTCTTCAAAAGAAGTCAACACATGATCTCTCTTCATCTACAAACAACCCCGAAGTGTATTTGCAAAATAGGGCCACAGATTAACTGTGTGTGTGTTTGTGTCTGATGAGCTATGCCGTGATGTAATCCACATGAAACAGAAGCACAGCATGCAGATGCTGCAAGCTATAGAAAGCAAAAGGAGGAGAGGGAAAGAGAGGGAGAGACACAAAGGCTGAAACGCTGACACAGAGGTCCAAGGTGGAGTGTATCCTCTTCAGAGCACACCTGAGTTGGCAGGCAGCCTCCCAGTGTCTATTATTTGATATCAGATTGGTATTAGGGAGATTAGTGGATGTCACAGGGCACAGTAAAATGTGAACATTAAGCCAGAAATCAATGCCTGGCTGGGTCCTGTTTGCCTTGCATGCTTGAGATTTCTGGGAAAGACCTGAGGAAGAGAGAGAGCGGGGGAGGGTGAGAGATGGCACAGAGTGTGGATGGACATGCAGATTAATAACGCTACGTGTGGACAGACAGTGAGCCTCTCTGCGGGATGCCATCTTTTATACCATGCCACCCGTCAAGCACTGCTCCCCAAAAAACGCCTGCACTTTGCTTTTGCACACACATTTCACATGCAAAAGGTCTTTGAATGGTTGGTGTTGGTCATCTCAGAGCCCTTTTTCCTTTACACATGTCTCATGAATTTTTCAGGTTTCCCCCTTTTTTATCTTTTTCATCCTTTGCTCCAGTTGGCTTTAATAAAAGGGATTGGCAGACAGGGCTGCAGGAACCATAGAGCTAACTGAGTGTATATGTGTGTGCGTGTGTACATGTGTAAGTTTACTTGTTCACATTTCTGTTAACTCCTGAATATGAGATGCTACTTTTACTTTCTAGAAACATCATATGCAGTTGATGTTTACTCAACAGTCATGGAAGTAGGACACACCAAGAAGGTTCCATATCAGCATCTAAATTGTTTATGTCCTTATAATCCTGTACCCGTGGATCTGTTGTTGACATAAATAAATAATTTAAGTGTGTATGAGACCAACATCTTCTTCAAAAAAAACCTTTAGTGCTATTGCCTGTTCACCACAAGCTGGCGAGTGCCTAAAATTGCCTTTTTGTCACTATATTTCTCAAAGAGGAATTCATGACACTAACAGTCTAGTGGTGTTGGCTGGATCCTTCTGGGTGAAGTATGTCAGGCCCTGATTCACAGTGATGGTAGTACCGTATAGTGAGTACTGGGTAAGAAAGCTGTAGCAATGCTGCCACCTGCTGGTTGGAGCACATGAGTGAGCAGCAAGCTGGACGTGCTGGTTGTGGTTTTACTTTGTGAAGAGACAGTGTTCTAATTGATCTTAACTAGGAGCCATTATAAATCACATCAGCCCAACACAAAGTCTTCTGTGGGCAGGTGCGCGTGTGCATGTGCGTGCGTGTGTGTGTGCACGTGTGTGCGTTTAGCCGCAATCTGTCCCTTAGCGTCCTTTATCACAAATTGAATACTGTTCCATTCAATAAGCCAAATACAAATGATCAAATAACATAGAGGAAATTACATTCAGCCTTTTGTCGTATCTGATATATTGTTGTTTGGGATGACTTTAGACAGATACAACAGCCATGCATAATTTTTAAACACAGAAGAAAGGTTTAGGGTGACCTCAAGGCTAGTGAATCATTCATCTTAAGCTGTTTTTCCCAGTGAAGTATTCTTTTCAGCCCCCTGTCTGTGGCTCTATCTCAAAATGCCAGTCATGATTAATAGAAAGGGTTGCCATCTACTGTGTGTCACCAGCGTTCTGTGTGATGGACAGAGGTACTTGAGACAAACATGCAGCACTGGTAGAACTGGCCTTTTTCCCATTTAATAGAGGCTGGCATTTTTATTGTTCTGAGTGCAGGGCAAAATTGCATAGATATGAAAAAATGGTTTCTCTCTGCAGCTTGTTAAAAAAGCAATTATAGAAGCTGCACAATAGCCATTGTAAAGCATGTTCTCTTATTGGTGTCATGGCTTTCATTTACTCAATTTGTCCCAAATGTCATTGGTTTATGTGTGTGTGTGTGTATGTGTGTGTGTGACTGCGTGTATAAGAATGTGCGAGAGGAAGAAAAGGGATGAGAAACGTGGGAGTAACAGATATGATGTAGGGGTCCAAGTTTTATAAAACATATATTCATACTAATGGTGTTGCTATAGTTTTGTATACAATTTTGGTAATTTTATTTAAGAGAAGAGTCTCATGTAAATTTGAGGCTGGTATAAAAATTTAAGTATGACTATCAATCTCCGAATGTTTCATGCATTGTAACATATTGCAATTTGACAGTTGTGTTCAATGTTTTGGATTTTATACCAAAATCTTGCAAAACCGATGACATTTAAAATAGCTCAAGCTAGCATGGTGAGCCTGGTTAGCATTATTCTAGTTACCTGTTAGCATAAGCACTGGAATTGTCATTGTATGCATACTTTCATGCTAATATTAGCATTTAGCTTAAAGCCCTGCTTTGCCTAATTGCATCCTGACAGAGCCTCTAGCACAGCTATGTACTGTGAGCACCCACGACCGCTACCAGTTCATTTTATACTGAACTACACTGTAGAAGTGTAACATGCTTTGTAAAAGTGAAAGAACATGAAGTGGAACAGGATGCACAGCTTGAAATGTGATGCCAGCTCTCACAAGATGAATCCTTTGTCTATCGACGATGATCATTAGCATGACTGGTTGCTTTGTTTTTCAAAATGAATGACCGGCATTATTCCCATGCATGCTTATGTCAAGCTGATTATTCTTTTCCCTCCCTTTTCAGGTAAAGAGGAAACAGGTGATGAAGAAGAGGATGACAATGGTAATGTCGCTCTACGGACCATTAACACGTGTTCTGAGTCTCTCGGCTCTACCAATGCTTCTTGATGTCATTTGTCATCAAAAATTGAATTTTCTATTCGCCTCAGTTCAGTCTTTCCATCCTGTGCGCCACCACTCTAACAAAAAAAGTTCTCTTATCACAGAAGCTTGGAACAAAGAAATCCCTCAATTATGTATGGCTTTAGAAGTGACATTCTTTTTCCCTTCTTTTTTGTCACTTAATTTATGCATGTCTTTGTGGTTCCATTGCTCTCATACTGCAGTACAAAGACAAAGCTACACAAAGAGATGGAATGAAAAGGCTGTTTGAGGTGATATCGAAAGCCAAGTCAATTCAACTCCAGGCACTAGCACTGATCTCATATGTTTTCCACTCTGCTGTTTCTAGATGCAGGGGTACATGAAGATGTGGAGATGGCGAGTCAAATCCAAGGTATAGTTACATTGAGTCAAGGTTTCGTTGACATCAAGTCAAGTGATTACGTGTTATTGTCAAGTGTGCGGATTGGCACTACTCTACACATCACCCACTGGGAAGGAAGGAGGACACACTGATCTGACTCTTATCTCCAGAGGGGATGGGAATTGTCCGAGTTGACTGGCATGTTGCTCCTTCCTCTGGTTTTCTCTTCAGCCCAGAATTTGATTAAAGATCCAAGCGGTGTTGAGTCTTGTTAGCAGCAGAGGAATAACCGGTATACAAAGCTCTAAATGCATCTGTATAACAGATCCCAAGACTCTGATCTGTTTTGTTGTGCTGACAAGTGAGAGCCCTAAGTGAACTGTGTATGTGTGTGTGTGCGCGCATGTGTGTGTGTTACAACGCGGCGACCATTAACTTTGAGCCAGAACCATTTCTCTTTTCTGAATATCCTCTGTGCTGCTGGTATATAATTAAGATTCTACATTTGCATACTGGCAGCAAGCAGCGCCTTGTCTCTCTCTGCTGTTTTTGTTTTATTCAAATCCCATCCCATTGACAACAATTTGACAGATAGAGCCTCTCTGAACATGAATTTTGTAGATATTCTATGAGCGAGTTATAGCAAATGCTACCCTGGGATCCTCTCCAAGACCTGAGATATGTAATTACTTTCTCATGAGACATAAACAGAGAGTTAGGAGCTTGGAAGAGGCAAGGATACACGGTTTAAAACAACACCTGCAGGATAATTCAGCCAAAAATGCAGCAGTTAGATCATTCTTGAGTGTGTGCATGTGTTTCAGGTGAAAACCCAACACCACAAATCAATACGTTGTTCAATTATGTGGCCCTGGTAACTCTGTGAAATGTAATCTTTGTGAACAGACTAATATTAGCTCATTTATCTAATGTAAGTAATCTTTAGCTGCACATTTTTCTATGTAATAATTATTTTTGATCTTGTAACGATTATGCATATTTTGACATCAGAGCTTTTACTTTCCCTTCAAACCAAACCCAAGCAAATGCCAGGCACCATCTCATGACACCCTTAAAACCATAGATATTACAGTTATTATAAATCACATTTACATCGCACTAGATTATACAGGATGAAGTGTTTTTCTTCAGAAAATGTTGCTCTTTTGTTACTTGCTGACAGTTTTTCTTTCTTCCCATGTCCTCCTCCAATCAAAGTGAAAAAGAGCAATGTGTTGATGGGAAAATGTTACAAGAAGATTTCTGTCAGCAGCAATGAAGGATGTAATGTGAAGATTTTAACTCCCTATCTTTCAATTAATCCTTCAAAACATATTTCCTTTTCATTTTGTGTGACTTTAGATGAAATTTCAGCCAATGAGGAGTCAAATCCAGAAGAGCATGAAACTGAAAATGAAAACCAGGACAAAGGTGAAGATTCTGGCTCTGACAACAACAAAGACAACGATGAAGAAAAAGGCATCAGCAACGATAAAGATGAAGACAAAGGTAAGAGGCATATTGGCAGTTGCACAAGTTTTTCTTTTTTTTTTATGCTTTTACATCAAAACCTTTGAGGTGCACGGGTTGTCAGACAATTTTTTTTTGCAGAGCTGATTCCAGTGATTGTTTGGTTTCCTTGTATTTCATTTTATTTTCTCACTGTACATAGAAAAATATCCACAGGGCACTGAGGCAGACAGATTCGAACAAGTCAGTTCAATCTGCGAAACCCTGATGGTCGACATAATGACCACATAACAACATAGAAAACACATGTTTACATTTTTTGATTTGCCAGCAGTGTAAAATTACAGAATGGGGCTGGGAAAGGGAAAACTAGAAATTCACAATAAGAGTGTCTCATTCTGGAGTTTTTTTTTTCTTGTATACTGCAAATTTTATCCAACAGCACAGAATGAGCGGGCCAAGTGAGGAGGACTTGTGGCTCAGATTGTGTGCAGCATAACAGATGCCTGACATGGACACTATATTCTAATACTCAAACCGTCAAACACTGAGGCACACTTACAAAGCTGATGTGATCAAAAACATGGCAGGCCAACCGTGGTTTTGCAGATACACGCATGTAAATCACCTGTCAGCAACGACACTGGTGTCATGTGAATGTAGTGAAACAAACAACAAATGCTGCTCTTTCTCCAGCAGAGGAGGAGCAACCTGCTGCAAAGATGGAAGAAGACGACACAGCAAAGTCCACTGTGGAGATGGAAGGTAGGATCTGATCTGATCTGATCTGATTTAAATTGATTGAGGGCCTGAATGACGATCAACTTGATTTTCGGTTACAATTTGATTCATGTTTATACCTGTGTATTGCATTAACATGGTCAGCATTGTTTTTATTGTCTGCTGTTAGTTTTCCCTCAATCTCTGCCTATCTAAGCTCTACTTTATCACCCACGTAATATCACTGCGCACAGGAAGTGAGGCGCATTGCAGGGAGCCTAAGGTGGCATAACACATCTCAGGAAGTCATGATGAAGATACTGAAAAAAGCCAATAACAGCCGTCTAAAATTGAGACTAACTGTTATAGCTGTATGAAATAGACCCAGATTTTTTTTCTTGGCCTGTTTTGTCTGTGAAGTGATGATTCTCATCAGAACGACTTGTATTGAGCTTGTTTAAGATGTAATGAACCACCTATTTTTATCTTAATTGTTAAACAGCAGTTGCAGTAGTACAGCAGAGCTTCATGCAGTACTACTGTTCAACAGACTTGTACTCTTTAATCCAAATGGGACAGTGTTGTTGATATGCACTTATTCTTTGATGCATTTGATGTGCGCAATAGATCACAGCCAGTAGCTGACATTTGTAAAGACGGTGCTTAAAAACCTTTGAGAAGTGTTTTGCATGCATCTGCAGCCTAACATAGCATCATTACAATGAACATGGGCTCCACATATACCATCATACTATGTATCATACTATCATATCATACTGTATCATACTATGTATTAATCCACAGTGGAAAATAATCCTCCGCAAATACAGTATTTATTCTTGTTTGAGTAATATTTGATGAGAGCCTCCAATTGTTTTAGGAAATGACTTTACCTTTTTTTTTTTAAGTAAATTATATTTGTGTGTTGTTGTTGTTATATTTAAGATTTGAGTTTTCAAGGTTGAACAAATTGGCCTGCGGCTCAGTGCCACAGACAGGGCAGGGAGGTCATAAAGCTCTGAGAGAGGGATTTAGTTAGTTAGTTAGTTGGTTGTTGACAACAAGAAAAGTATTGAAACATTTGGACTACAGAAAGGACAGTATTTCTAAGACAACTCCACCTTTTAAGGAACTCTAAATTAAAATGTACTTTACAGATTTACAATTACTCTTATAGGCAGTTTGCTATATATTAAGTCTTTATTTATTTGCCAGCCATTTTGTTTGGACATCTCTCTGACCACATGGGATATCTGTCTTTATTTACCCCCATTTTTCTGTAGCTTGTCACTTATTAAGTGGACTCTCTTGGGAATTTAATGGTAGAATTGTGAACCCCAACCACCCCTCCCCCAACACCGCACTAACACAAAGGTCTGAGTCACTCTCTCACCTCCATTTCACTTTCTCTCTGACTGACATCCAATTAATTTAGGGTGAGAGTGAACCTTCCTGATAGATCCATCTGAGATAGCCTTCTCCATCCTCTCTGAGAAAGCCATTGGAATATATCCTACAAACACTACAGGCTTTCCTTCACTGGAGAGCTTCATTCCCGCCTGCTGACTGTGTCTTGCCTGAGCCCACCACTGCCTGTCACTGTCTAGGCTGCCACGGGCTGTGTGTGTTGTGTAGTGGCACTGTCAGGCAGTAAACAGTGGTGTCACTCCTGATTGCAGGCAGATTGCATTTTGTATAGAGGAGCAAGGCCTTGGACAGAGTGCAGACCCAAACTGTCTGAGATATTGAATCTCATGCAGGCCAACACACTCTGGCTTAGCCGTGCGTAACCAGCTATTCACAGGACAAGACCAAATGATTCCAGAGCCAATACCTTTTATTAAAAATAATAACTGTAATCAGGCTGCCTGTTCATGGCCATAGAGGTTAAATCTGCTTCATTGAAAGGAGTAATAAAAAGGCTCATAATGACGGGAGGAATGAGTAATGAATCAAACAATTTGAGGACGGAGGAATATGAATCTGCTACACATACACAAACATCTACTTGTGAGTCAGAGCAGGTGGATGTGTGTTTGGGGATCTTTTGAGATTCCAAGTCTTACCTGCTATATTTTATTTTTATGTCATTTAAACTTTCTTATATTCACAGTCAACTGGTAATTTCCTGGGACAAATAAATACAAGAACATCATTATACAAGGCAATCATTGCAGGCAGAAATGTATTCATAATTATAGTGCGAGTGTAATTAATGAAACAAAGGTATACATTTAAACAAAATATCAGAAATGGAAAAGTAATGTAGCAGCATTAATTGGATCTTTTAAGTTTAATTTCCCAAGGAAAGATTTCACTTCCCTTAATCAATTATAAATCTCTCATATCTCAAGATCAAGAAAAAGCAGCAGAAGAGACAGAAGTTGGTTCTTTTTAAGTAACACTTTCTAATTTGTCGTCGTGTTCATTGTGCGGTTGTGAGCATTGATTCACTGGCTTCTCAGCAGCATTCACAGTGTTGTAGCTGACACTCAACCAGCCACACGGCACCTGTGGTTGCATTTGATTTTAAAATGATCAGCTCAGTACCTCCTCATCCTGTGTATATTATTAGTAGGAGGCATCACTGATTAACCTTTTAATGAACAGGTCACACTCTACATATTAGTGATTCCCCATTGCAGGATGTGTTGTAAGCAGACGTGTCTCTGCAGCCTTCTCAGGAAACCATCCTTGCTTTGCATTTGCACATTTATACCCACATGCTCCCAGTTGTCAGCAATATCTGTTGACGCCCTGCTGTTCTCACATAGCTCAGTGTTGCACATATGGAAGTGTGTATCACAGCTAAGCATCTCAGTCCCAGCTCAGTAACACTAAATAATACAAAGCGAAAATAAAGCGGCTTGTGTTGTATTCATTTTCCCTGCCTCCATCATTGGAACTTGTTAATGTAATAATGTATTCCATGCACTTCCTGTGGATGCACATCTTGGATAATGTGCAGGTCATTTGTCGACATCTTATCAGTTCATTGCACCAAAGTGTGCAATCGTTTTGTTTTGTTTTTTAGCTTGCAGATCTGATATAAAAATATGCAGCTGTGTTCATGTATTTAATCCTGTTCTTTTCAGGTTTATAAATAACTTTAATGTAATATCGTTGGCAACCAAAAGCAGTAATGCAATATATGGCAAATAATATATTCTGTGGGTTTTGCTCTCTGGAATACCCCCGTGAAATAGAGATATGTTGGCATTTTCTATTTTAATTCAAGCTGCACACCCCCCTATATGGAGCACGTGTATTACATACATCTCTGTACACAGACAATGAGATTCGCTGTGTGATTTTTAGGGTGTTATAGAAGCTCCCTCAGATTGAATCAAAATCCAAGCAGCCTATATTTATAAATATTCATATCATACTTTTAAATGAAAATGGGGGCTATTGTTATTGTGTTTGGAATATCTGTTTAGCGAGTCTTGTTCTGGTGACTTGTGAGAGTGGGCACCCGCTTCAGTGAGCTCACGGAAGAGCTATAAATTAAAATAAGACTGTCTTTGCCTAAAGCTAGGAATAAATAAATCTGAGTTGGGAACAGAAATTGTTTTTTCCTTCATGCAGTATGATTCTCCTACAGGAGTCGATAGCTATTGTCTTAGCTCCAAAGGTAAGATTTAATGGCTGCACAGATTCAATGCCACTAACAACAGCTCATCGTTTGTTCTCATCAAGTTTGCAGCAAGTTTCACCTGTAAAGCATTTGCATCTCGTAATGACACAGAAACAAACCTGAAAGAGGAAGTGATTTGATGTTACACTGCCGTTTACTTTAGTATGCACCTATTTTCAACACCAAAAGGCAGGGCTGTTGCTATCATTTTGCACAATGCTTTCCTGAATACACAGCACAGACAACTGTGCCTGGGTCTTCAGTATGTAAGTGTTCCTTATATTTTCCTGCCTTTGATGAAGCTGGTTTCTGATCGAGAATGACCGTGATACAATAGCAGGTCCTAGAAAAATGCTACTGAACATACTGTAGCGGGGACGGCTGGGTGCAGAGCGGGAGGACGAGAGAGGGACAGAATGTGATGGCATAGTAAAGCCAGGAGGGACCCTGCAGGGGAGACGGAGAGACAGACCCAGCAGGCCATCACAACAACCTTAGTCTGAACACGTCAGAGATGAGGCACCATAACACGAGCACAGACCTGACAGCCCCCCCGCTCAGCTCTCCTGTGATTGGTCTTTGTTTCTTTGTGGACTTGTTGCGTTCTTAAAACCATCACAGCAACTCAAGTAAACTTCTCTTGTTCATGTTACTTTCTTGTCTTCATTTTTTTCCCACACCTGTTTCCAGCCTACAACACCCAGTTGCATCTACAAGATGCCCAGTTGCATGTACAAGCTCCATATAATGTCCAACCACATTCACACCATGCATCCACTTCCCTCCCCTGTCGGATTTACAAACAGAGAATCGCTTCAAGATGGGAAAAATAAAAATCCCCTTCAAACAACTGTCTGGAGAATTGTTTTTATTCTCTTGTTTGCAAGTGTTATTTAGGGGATATTATTGATTTATGTGTTTTTTTACTCCCTCAGTGTAACAGCTTGAGTGTAACAGAACAGCAAGCCAACACAAATGCCACTTCTAAAAATCCAGCAGACTTACCAATGGCAATGTGAAAGTACATGTAAAACTATCACAGCACAGTGACCCTGTGTTGTTGCTCTTTTATGTTAAAGCATTGAGTACAAAGAGCAGAATTTCTCAGTAATCCACTGCAAATCAAAAGGGATTTCTTTCTTTCTCCTTCTTTTTGGCAGCTTGAATAATTTATCCCAGAATTCACTGGTATATTCTGCTCTGAATTAGCTGTTGCTGAAGTGCACTTTGCATTTATGTGCCTTCGTCTGAAATAGCAAAAAGGATTTCAAGCTTTACTTAATTGGTTGTTTTGTGCCCTTTTGTCTTGGTCTTTTGTGAACAATGGGATACTGGTGATGTAAATCTAATTGTGGAGAGCAGTGCGGTCTTTCCTGTGGCTAAGAGTTGTCAACAAACAATTAACTTTTGGCATAACACTGTGTACTGTAACACTGCGTGGCTCCTGAGGGAGTAAGCTGCCACCGGCTGAAGACATTAGGCGACGGTTGTATTTATAGCTGTTTAGTAACAGCTTAAGTCACAACCACACTAAGACATTGTATCGGAGTGCCATGAGCAGCTACCCACAGTCTTATCATTATCCATATTAATGCAGCTTTTATCGCTGATTTCCATTTGGCTTTCTCCTTATTATTAAACCCATTTGACTCCATTTGATAGTGTTTTGGTAATTTTACAACCACAGCCTGTTGAAGCCTTTGGAGTTAGGGATGTAATGGGACGCAATAATCACAGTTTACTCTGTCCCTTGGTTGTGCTGTCACTGTTTGGTTGTTTGTATTTGCTACAGTGGTAAAAACAAAAGAAATGCATGAAGTAATATTTTGTAATAGAGTGAGATTAACTCTTAAAGCCAGCACTTGAATTTCAGCTTGAGAAAATGCTGCCTTTGTACTGGGGCTATTGTTGTAGCCAAATAATTTGCAAATTTATTTGGAGAATTGTATTTGTGTTACAGACAGCCAACTGAGATGCACACTTGAGTTGTAACTTGACTCGACTGTATTTGCACATTCATTTCTTGCTTAGCCATTCATTTCTATGCATGCATTTAGATTTGTCTACGCATTTAAAAATCTCAATCACAAAACTGATGCACACACCTTACACACACAAATTCTGAATAATTAAAATACACATACACACAGTACACATTTAGTAATTTGTTTACATATTCATAAAGCTAATTAAGCTACAGATACACTAAACTCCCCACACACACTATGGACTGTAAATACTACACACAAACTAAGAAAACATCTGCACAACTTTGACAACACATGCACAGCATTTATGCCACAAAGTGGGAAAACACAACCAAACACTGGAACGTGCTGCACGGAGAACAATCTGACAGCTGCTCGCACAAACTTTTGTTTTTAGGGAGCACTAAGATGTGATGCACATGCCTGGACCCGGCTTGTTGTTGATGACTCACAAAGTTAATGACTCGACTCTTTCACATCGGTGGTGGAACTAAAATGTAGGTTTTTGGGGTTGTTTTTTTTTTAAACAGTGGATGCACAATTTATATATTATTCTGAAAAGCACCCTCCATTATTTCGTGATTTTGTCCTATTGATGAGAAACACAGTACCCTGGTCATTTAGCCGGGGATGGAGAGTAGAGCAACAATGTGCACAGTGTCTATTATGCTGGTCACCTCTGGCCCAGGAGCCTGCTTCAAAGAGAAAGGGCCTCATCTAACAGGCTACTGGGGACACACTTTTTATGTTCTCCTTTGAAGCTCCTCTTTTGATCAGCTCTCTTATCCTGCCTCCACCCACTGTTTGGTTCACAAAAAATAGCAAATGAATCAACTCTGAGCAGAGAGAGAATTTGTCAGCCAGCAGAGATGCAACAAATGTGTTTTTGAAAAGTCTGGGACGTATTTTAGTCACAGTCACACGCACATCACATAAAAACATGCACAGACAGAGGAGATGCTGTTTGAGTGATGAGTGATCTCTGTATGGGTTGTCTTTTTCCTGGAGGCACAGAGGAAGATTTGGGATGGTGGAGCTTACTTCAGTTTGGAACAGAAGTAAAACCCAGACGAGATGCTGACAATAATGCTCTTTAAGACTCAGACATGACAGTTGGGGTTTTAAGTCTTTAACACTTTGCATTGCAAATGTCAGTGTGCGCTTGACTCGCTGGTATTTTTCAGACGTTGACCCCTGTCTCGATGCTCGGGGTGCACTGAGCAGTGGTGGTGCCTTCACTCTGTAGCCTCTCCACCCATGTTGCAGGGTGTGGTAAATTGATTGGGAGTTAAATATTAGGTGCAAATCTACTACATAACTGTAGCTATGAGAATAAGTACAAACAGGACTGACATTAAAAAAAAAAGCAACCACTAGAGATGCAACATCTTCATCATCTATAAATATCTCCTCTCAGATGATACGTACACAGAGCTGATCTCTCGCTGACCTTTCAGTGATAGGCAGCTGCTCCGCCAAGGCTCCTGGTTTCACTGCAGTCTAGACGAGCGTTTTGATTATATTGACCGGTCTGATCCATGATCTACTGTGATGAACCTTGAGCTGCCCAACAGAGACGTCACTTCGTAACTGCAAATCAGAGCCAGCCCGAGCCAATATCCTTTACACAAACATCCAGGCCTTCCTCTACAAACGTGCTCCTTCTACATCTCCTTCAACTGTGGCATGTGTCCCATTTTAATGTATCCCGAGGGAGTTAGCCAGAATCACCCTCTTCCCCTGCAAGACCGTCTGCACCTCGATACAGTAAACCACAATAGGTAGTGAAAACAGCAGCGGGCAGCTTCATGCAGCAGACCCCTCTGGCAGCACAGAGAGAGTCTAAAGATTATGTAAAGTAATTCAGTGAGTGATGAAAAAGGAGCAGGCCACCACTGACAGCAGGTTTAGCAGGTATGTAGGTCACACAGGGGGAGGCCTCTTTTGCATTTTTCCTTCTATGTCTATTTTTGTGTTGTCTCCTTCTCTCACTTCTTCACTTAATCAGTTATTCGCTTACTCCTTTCATCTGTGTATCTCGGTGTTCTGGCTTTTTTTAAATCTCCTCTTTTGTCTTTTGACAGACCACGGTGACCGTCTCATGCTACCTTGAACAAAGTTGGGAATAGAAAAAAGATTAAAAAAGCAGATTAAGAGACATCACCCATGGAGGCAATGCATTTTACTGGCCTTCCTGTTTCTTTCAACCTTGTGTCTTATCAAAGGTTTGCCAGTGGTCATTTTTCCCTTCATCTTGTGCAACATATGATGTCAGATTTATCCTCTTTTTCTCCTGCCATCACTCTCACTGCCTTCTAATCATCTTCACTTTCCTCTGAGTAGTAGCTTAAACCCCAAAGCAGATGGTGTCCTGTTCTCTTTTCACTCATTCAGAGTACTTTGTGTTTTCTCAGCTTGTCAAGCATGGCCCAGGCCTGTGTAATGAGCTTGAGCCTTTTCAGTCTGTTAAGAGGACCCTGACCCAACTTGGAGCCGCCCCACCACAGCTACCACTGCAAGGTTACCTAAACCCGCAGGGGAGCACAATGCTACTTAGTGTCCACAACCCTTTGGCCTTTTCATAGGGAGAAGAAAGCCAGAATATTAATGAAGACTCTTGGCTTTTCAGGGGGATGGCAGTGGAGGGGCGGTCACAGTGTTTACTGAACAGGCTTGTTTTCATCTCTGCAGCCCGCAGGTCACAGCTCAGTGGTCTTTAATTGGCTCAGATTGTCAGACACTGTTCCATCTCATAGAAAAGAAAACTCCAACTATCAAATGCAGCCCCCCCGCTCCACCCTTCTCCACAAAATCCTTTTGTTTTTTTTGCTGTTTTGAAAGTGGCAGCTCATGCAGCAAAGCTATTTCCACAAGCCTGCACTACAAACTTAACATTAACATATGAAAATAGGCTGATTTCCACATTTACCAGCTCATTAGTTTTTTTTGGTTGGGCACTTGTTGAGGTCCACCCACTCTTGTTTTGCTAGCGCTGGGATGTCTTTAATTATCTTTGCAGTCGGCATATCGGGCCCAAAGCTATTAGTCCATGCAAAGTTCAATGAGGGGCTCTTTGATACTTGTTTAATATACATGGCCAAATACAGACCAGGCCCAAGTCCCCCACAGACCACCCAGTTTACACTGTGAAATTAATTTTGCTCTCATCTCCTGAAAGCACTGAAGCTTTGGTATATACTGACCATGACATTCTCTGACCTCTCAAGATGAAGTGCTGTTGAAGGAGCAGTGACCCTCCAGCAGCTTCATATAAGCTACAGTCAACAAAAACTCAAGGTGAATAGAAATAACTTGACGGATTCAGAGACATCCAGTCAGTAACTCGTGTTGCAGTGTGTTTGATTTGGGACTTTTACTGAAGCTAGTGAAAAAGTTATTTCCTGAGTTGATGTTTTCAATAGTTTCTCGACTGAGATGGTGATGGGTCATGATCATTGTTTGAGTGGGAGCAGCTGGACACCTGTGTGATCTGCCTGGGATCAAAGCTGCAGGACCTATTCAGACACAGCAGAGCAGTCTGCCACGCCACAGTTTGAGGATCAAATGAACAGAAAAAAAATCCCCTGGGGAACTGACACTGTAGGGTACAGACATTTCTACACCTCCACACCTCCATCGATTTTTTTTTTTATTATTATTCTTACACTGCTCAAGAAGAGGAGTCGAATAAAAGACAGTGAGATGTCCTGTGGCTGGGGGACAAAGGGAACCTCCTGTTCTGCCCAAGGCTCCTGTCTGGAACATTAAGCAGAGACGGTTCCCATGCTGCTACGTGGGTGACCCACAGGGACAACCTCCCTCGTGGGCTGACTGAGCTGGAATGACAAGACCATTAAAAACGATGCAAAAGCAGAACTGCTGGTGATCGTGACAAATGCACTTTGACGATGATGAGAAATAACGAGAGAACTCTCCACACAAAAGCTACAGCTAATCAAATGTCCGCCATTTACTGCTATAGTGCTTTAAAATTCTAACTTGTCATTGCTGTTCAGTTCAAACACAGTGTCTGTCGTGGCTGAATATTGTGCTGCAGTGCACCAATGCTGACCAACAAAACACTAACTACCTCTTGTCTAATAAATGAATGGAAGGTGGGGGGGATGTAATTTTCTGCTTGTCTGCATACGATGGTGACTTATGCCCAACTCTCTTCCTTCCTCTCCTCTGCTCTTGTGCGTGGAAATGTAAGCACATGCACATTTTCTCTTCCTCTGTCATGATGGGTTTTTTCTCCAGGATGTTTTTACTGAACTTCTGAAAGGCTGAAGTGACAAAAAATGTTAAAAGTTTGTCCAATGTTTTAAATGTTACTGATCTGCTGGGTGACCTCTGCTCACTTGTAAATTACCCTGTCTCTCTGGTCCGCACAGAAACATGATGATGTCATGACAGATAAGATAATATTGAACGAGTTTGCCTCTATGAAGCTTGTTTTAGTGTTTAACTCGGTTTCTCTTTTTTTGTCCAACCTCTATATATAGAGATTCTGTTTCAGTGTGTACTGGTAATTTACATACCAAGTAGAGACTGGAGAACAATGTCAAGGACCCCTTAGGTCCTTGGTCCCAGCTGTAGGAAACATTGGTAAGCTGTCCAGTTTCCTGCTGAGAGAGTCAATTCAGTCGACTGTTTTTCTCCTCTCGTTCTTATCTGCCCTCTGTGGACTGAGCCTCTCCTTCTCTGGGAACCTTGACAGAGGCCCATTTTTCTCTCCCCTCCATCTTGTTTATGTGTTTACCGTAGCACACTCAGATCCTCCCCTAAATGATAGCCCCTCCACTGTCAGCACACAGGAGTCAAATTAGAGAGCGAGGCAGACTGAACGTTGCCGAGCTCCAGGCGGGCAGAGGCTGGGGTCACAATCAATTCAAATTCTGGACTTTTTTTTTTTTTTTTTGCTTTATTTTGATCAGTGCTGGATATTAGAGGAGGAGGATGCTTCCTGAGCACTGTGTTGTTATTACCTGCGAGCGAGCGAGCGAGCGAGCGAGCGAGAGAGAGAGAGAGAGAGAGAGAGAGAGCGCATGGAGCATCTGGACTGAGGCCAGTGCTTCAGTGAGCTCCTGCTGCTGCACACAGACATGCTGCACACAGACATGCTACGTTAGCTGCTGCTACAGAGCCTCTGCTCCAGCATCAGGCCTTTCCACATGTCCCACCATCAGCTTTCATATACATAAAGTGATTATGTGAAAAAACTGTTAATGAATGGAACATGCATAATTTATTACATCACTATTGACGCCATATGACTTCTTCTCATACATATGTCGCACTGTGTGTGTGTGTTTATGCTAATACAGGCAGTCTGGTGGTATGTCTGCTTCTTCAGTTAATTCATACTAAAGACATGAAGGATTATTATTGGTTCTTTTTTGTGGTTTTGTTCATGTTTGTCAGTTATAACACAAACAACACTTTACTTAAAGTACCTGCTGAGATGTGGAAACACAATGACACTGTTACAATATCGAGGCACATGGCACAGATTTAAATGAGCTGAGTTAAGCCGGGTCATTATTGGGAAGTAAAACCAAAAGAAAACACACTTGTCATAATCCTACACGTCACAAAAAATGATATGAGGTCACATAATGTAGGTATGTAGTGTAATGCTGTTTTTACTGATAGAAATCAGCCATTGAGTGAACAACATGATAATAACATCCAAGTTTTAAATAACTAGAAGCTTGTGTAAAGCAACATATCGTTATTTTTTCCTCTGGACAGTTTCATGCCTCAGATCAAAAGGTAAAAAAAAATAAATAATCAAAAAGCAGGATGAGATTGTTGCTGCTTCATCCTTCCTGTTTTTCAGCAGTCCTTGAGTCCCAGTGGTGTTTACCAGAGGAGAAATTCACTCCAAAATGTTGCAGCAGATTAAATCAGTTTCCCACTGAAGAAGCAGAGTAATGCATGTTCTCCATAGCTGACAGCCTCCAGGTGTAAAGCACAAGCTTCCTACATGTTGGCATGTGCATTCAAACCTGCAGTTACAACCAAGGAAGCTGCTTCTTTACAAGATGAGATGAGTGGCTGCAGACTTGTTGCTGTAAACCTACAACACACTGGCAGTGCTTTGTATTCCAGCCATTCTTGTACACCTAAGCAGTTGTATTTGTTTACATTATCAGTGGACTGCCTGGGTTATTCTTGTGGTGGGCTTTGTTTGGATGATTGTTGTTGCAAAAGGGGGAAGTGCGGTGGTTTGTTGGGGAGTGACGAAGAGGGAGTTGTGCGACTACAGAGGTAACAAGGAGGATGGGGGGAGAAGGATGTGTGTGTGTGTGTGGTTGTGTGGGGGGGGGGGGGGTGTCAGGCTGCCTTACGGGGATGGCAGTTTGTAATTAATTTTGCATGCATCTCTCTCCCTGCTCACATTTGTTTTGTTCTTTTTTCTGTTTTTGTGTGTAACTCTTTAGGAAGCCTCTGAAATCCCAGGCATGAGAGAGTAGGCATCAGACAAATGGAAATTTGAGGCCATGAGTAGGAAGTTGCTCTTGAATAAATTCCTCAACTGGTTTGAGATTCATCTATTTTTTTAAACATGAAGTAATTTGGCACAAAATGACTGCTAAGAGTCAACTTTGGAAAAACCAACAAAACAATCATTAGTTTTCCTAATCCACAAACATTTTATCAACAGCCTCTGGACGCACAAACTGACTTTAAGACGTCAAGAAGTGTATTTGCTCTGTATTTCAGATATGACTGAGATGAACGACACCGGCACCAGCAATGGAGGTGAGGTGAACTCCCTGCAACGCATCACTGAAACCTAACATACACCTCCCTGCTGTCTGCTGCCCACATCCTCCTCCATTTCTTACTATGTATTATTTGCCTTTCATATCACATATCACACATCACAGGACATATTCTAATTAGAAAAGCACTCGGAGAGCACAGACCTCCTCCAAGCACAACATTTCCTTCCATATTGTGACTTCCACCAAAGATATTACTAGGATTAGTCTTGCATTTATTCATATCAATATTAGCTCCACAGTGTCATGGCTGTTTAAAGATGTCTGTTGCATGTTTCTAGCTTCATTTGTTTTTTTATGATGCAAGTTGGATGGATCATATTATCCGAAATTATTCCTTTATCCGGATCAATCTTTGATATATTGTAGACCATGTTAGAAACTTGTCCTGTATTTTTTTTTCAAAGTGTCTTGACCATTTTTGGTGGAGTCATATTCATAAATGTCGCATATGGTCCTATCTCCCAATGTTAAAGAATCCTTCAAAAAATTCCTGGATCCAGACGGTGATCCGGATCACTTCCAAAATCTAATCATTTGTTCTTTATCCCCATCTGGACAATCCCTGAAAATTTCATCAAAATCCGTCTGTAACTTTTAGAGTTATTTTGGAAACCAACAGACAGACAGACAGACAGACAAACCCCGGCAAAAACATAACCTCCTT
>OOFC01022940.1:0-27011 GCA_900323345.1 Pseudochromis fuscus
CTGGGTTCTTTTCTGTATACTCTTCGTAGTTTTAATGTGCTCCCGCAGAATCTCATATCGGCTTCATTTAGGGAGCACTGTCATGCACAGAGCCTTGTATATTTGGATGTGGACATCACAGTGGTTCAGTGGGTACAACTCCAGCACCACAGCCATAGGACTCTGGGTCTGTTTCTGATGGGTGGCTGGGACCTTTCTATCTGAGGTTGATTATTTATCCTATGTCCGTGACTTTTCCCTGGTTACACTGGTTTTGTTTATGTTATGTTAGCTATGTTGGACATGCAGTCAGTCCAAAGTGTCTCACATCCAATGACTCATCATTACCTCATCTTCTATCATTGTGTACAACAGGGGTGGGCAATCCTGGTCCTCGACGGCCGGTATCCTGCATGTTTTAGATGTGTCCCTCTTCCAACACACCTGATTCAAATGATTAGCTCATCATCGAGCTCTGCAGAAGCCTGATAATGATCCGGATCATTTAAATCAGGTGTGTTGGAAGAGGGACACATCTAAAACATGCAGGATACCGGCCGTCGAGGATCAGGATTGCCCACCCCTGGTGTACAACAATATTTTACCTTGGCTTAACACGCTGTCTGATTTCATGGTTAAACGAATGACCATAAAAATATTTTGAAATTACATGTTAGGGAGTTAAAAAAAAAAAAAAGGGATGAGCTAAAGAGCTGATATCAGCCCATGTTACCCTATCTTTCAATCTGCCACATCTGCAGCACCAGCTGATGGGTTAATGAGGGGCACACATGTCCTGTCCTATTTCCTGCAATCAGCTCACTCAGACGTTTTGACAGGAGGCAATTATGGACGAAAAATACTGAGCAGGCTGCAAAATTGCTTAGACACACACGCAGAGATATATCTATTTGAAGGGTCAAAACTGCATTGGGGATAAGGCTTGGTGCACCTGATTGGCGTACACTTTGGAATTAAACTTGACATGTGAGGACTCCAGATCATTTAAACCCCAACCTCAATCATTTATACACACAGAGCAGAAACTATAGCCTGCAAATGATTTTGGGCCATGAACAGATTTATATCCTCTGTAAATAAGAACCACTGAAACTATCAAAATAAAATGATTTCCTCAGACACACCAGACTTTCATTTGAAAACGACTTGATGCACAGAAAACACATTTAAAAAAAAAAAAAAAAGAAAAGCATACCAATATCATAGATGTTATATGAAGTGCAGCAGTGCTGAGATTACTTGCCAGGCTTTTGATTTGGGTTGAGGTTGGGGTCATTAAAACAGTCTGCCTGCCCATCTCCATCTTGCTGAGTGATTGAGTGATAAGGCAGTCACAAATGATGCAGGCCGGTCATATATCAACCAAATACTTACTACACCCCCACCTCCACACCCTTGCATCCCCAAGGTGATATTGACTAGAACTTGATCGAGAAGGGCAGGAGGAAAAAATGTCTACACTCAGCATGCTAATATCATACTTCAATCAATCTTCTGCATGCCACTTTAGTGTCCTGCTGAGGACTAACCTGCTATAGGGCTGGTGACATTTTCTTAGCTTTGATATGTTTCGGTCATTGACGTGCCCATTACATGCACAAGGTAATCTCTCTGGTATTTTTAGTAACAATCAGATATCCACCTATAATTACAACCGCTCTCCCTCTGGAAAGTTTGCTAATCACGGCCTAAGACATGTCTAAATAAACGGCTTAAGAAACACATTAAAAAGTCCCGGACTAATTCACAGATGCCTGGTTTCTGACAAGAAGCTGATTTAAACCTGTAAACTGTCTGCTAATCTGCCCTTCCACCTTGGGCAATCTGTCATGATTGACAGTGTGTGTTCAGTGGTAACAACACAAACATTCAATCTAAACCGTTGAAGCCCCACAAGGCATTTAATTTCCCCTCCAATGAGACAGCTAGGGAGTAAACCCTGTGATTACAGGTATAGCACTGGTTAAAGTTCAGTTTGGCAGGATACTGCTCTCCGGTGATTCAGGCGCATTAACATCCCGGACACTCAAGATGATTTGCATGCATTGTCAGCCCTTTTAAAACATCGCACTAAGCACTTGAACAGCTTGCCGCTGCTGGGGCCAAGGGGCCTCATACCTCCCTGCTGTCAAAGATTTGCACACTCACAACCCTAAACGTGCTGCGGCTGGCGGTGGTGAGGTTACATCTTATCTGAGGCGAATGGCTATAGAGGTAATTTGTTTTGTTTTATCTCATTAAATAGCTTCTGTGGGCATTAGTTAAAAGCTACAGTATAACATCTCAGGTTAAAGGCTGCAGAGGTGCCACTTTTTACATCTAATTAACCCAAAATGAATCTTCTACATCTGTTTTGCAGTAGATAAAAATTTCTGACAAAGAAGCATCTGGTAGCAGCGCTGTAACAATAAATAAACATTAGTTTTTTAATAAATTGACATGATTATGATTATTTAACGTCAAAATGCAAGAGTTAACAGCACATCAAACTGGCAAACCTGTTGAGAGTACCTGACAAAAAATGTCAGACATAACAGGACTGTGCAAAGTCAAGTCACATTGGACATTACATTGAAGTTGGACGCCACATGAAACAAAGAGATGCAGCACTGAGGACAAATGGGACTGAAGCATTACCCACAGAGGTAAGGGCAGCACCAGTATCCCCTGCCGGGCTTCGTTTCCCGTGTTGGGGATGGGATTCAGATGGTGTTGCAATTTACAAAAGCTGATCCATCCAGATCAGCAGCTATGGGAGAAAGATGTACTCGGTCGGTGTCACGGAGTCAGGGAAGATAAACATTTGACAGCAGATTTTTACAAGCAGGCACAAAATGGAGACACCCACAAAAACTGAGGCAGTCAGCAGAGAGATTTAGCTGGAAAAGTTTTAATAGCGGGTGTTGCAACAGCATGTCAGCATTCAGTGGAGAAAATAGAAATATAGATAGTATATTTCCATTTGCTTGATTTAAAACCTTCTATTCACCCGACTAACAAACACACATTCTTTATAGGATTTTTATTTTCCTACGTCAAGCTACATATTTTTTCTTCGTTTTTGAGAAACTTTTTTTGTTTTCGCAGAACTGAAGCTCAACACTTTAAGATATATATAATCTGAGAGTGCAACCTCCACAAAGGCATAATCCAGCTGTAAATTTGCTAGGGGTTCCCAACATTTTAAGACACCTTGGACTTCCCAACACAGCTCACACACCACCAACGCACCAACACCTGCCCTCCCACAATAACAGAACCAAATGGCTACTTACAAAGGGCCTGACATATACAGAAGCCAAGACAATTTGCTTGCATATAAATCTTTAGACGTGTATAAGTAAATAGTTTGTGGTCAATTAATAGTGCTGTCAAATGATTAAAATTCTTAATCAGAGTAATCACAGGGTTACTATGGATTCATTTTGATTAATCAAGATTAAATGTTATTACTTTTTAATCTATATCAATCGCGATTCATTTTGCATGAGGGTGGTTTGTTGCAAGCTGGGTGATGTGTTAGCCAGAGTGCTAGCAGTATGTATAAATGTATGCTTCGCCTTAATGTGGTATTTTAGGCTGAAAGTGCTTCAGTGTAAAGAGAACTTCCTGCAGAGTGTCAGTGAACTATTCTGTCTTTATTTTTTTGTACTCAAATTTCCTATCAAGAGGGGCAACATCCTGTTTAGCATCTTCCATTTTTGTCGGTTGGTTTGTTGTCGGTTAACTGCCTATTTGTTCATGCAGGACACCAACTTCACTTGGACAAACTGCCCAAAATGCATTGACAGAGACTTTCAGAGTCATTCTGTGCTGCAGGTGGATTCATTGCATTAAAATTATTAATCAGATTAATCATGATGATGGATTAATTTGTGTTAATGCATTAATTTTGACAGCCCTAGTAATTAACTTAACATTTTATGACATGGGTTCAGGGTTTTGTGCTTTGAGGACAGGTGTCCTGTCCAGCCAGACACAGGGACTAAAGACAAAACATTATGATGCCTGAGTGTACGTGCACAGGGATCTTGGGCACATCCTAACTGCTAACTGCACATGCATGGCAGGGTCAGTCTCACACATTATCCAGCTTATGTTGGCAAACACTAACATACCAGAGACGATGTAGACGCTGCACAGACGCTTGCCACCTTTCGGACCTTCGGGACCCCAATCCGGCCTTGTAATGGCCTGGAGCCATAATCATCTTCTTCTTTTGGCAAACGGATGAGATCCCCTCTTTATGTGCAGTTAACAGCACAACAACTCCTTGTCATTTGCTTTTTCTGCTTGGATCCACTTGTAAACAATTGGTGCTTTTCCACGACATGGTACCTACTCGACTCAACAGTCCCGCTTCCTGCCCCCTGGCTGCACACGCATATCTGTGATGACGTTGCACAGAAACCCATCTATGTCACTAGCTCAATTTCTTCTCCGTGGCTCATTTCAACACAGCTCTCCGTTTCTTGCCACCTTCACTGATTTTATCTTTTGATTTCATCCCTGACAATTTCCCTGTTTTTAATAAATTCTGCATAGACACCCTTTTCATGTTAGGCACCACCTAGCGCAGGGCTCTGCAACTCTGGTCCTTGAGGGCCGCTATCCTGTATATTTTAGATGTGTCCCTCTTCCAACACACCTGATTCAGATCAGGATCGTTTTCAGGCTTCTTCAGAGCTTGATGATGAGCTGATCATTTGAATCAGGTGTGTTGGAAGAGGGAGTCATCTAAAACATGCAGGATAGGGGGTCTCAAGGACTGGACTTGAAAAACCCTGATCTAAAACATGCAGGATAGCGGCTGTCGAGGACCAGAGTTGCAGAGCCCTGATCTAGCAGCTTGCTGGTGGTGTGTACCCCACAGGTTGGGAATCCTGCTACAGACTGAACACTGTTGCCATCCTGTGGTGAAATAGCAACATTATCCTGTTAAAACATTCACACCTTTAAAAAACAGAGATTATCACATTACATTTTTTTAGTGAGAGGTTGTTGTTTCATTGTTCCAACTGCATTGTAGCTGTGAATCTTCTAACCTGACAGTCAAGGGGAAAACAGCAAAAAATAATTAGGCGACTGGCTATTATGAATTAAATAGTGGTTGCAGTATGGGAGGTCTTTAATTAGCATTTCACTGTTCAGATTTTTCATTGTTCACTGCCCTCCGGCTCATGCTGGCATTGGTCTTGTTTTGTTAAGCTTTGAAGGGAGTTGAAGTCTCTTGTTTGTTTCACACAGGAGCTCAGCCTGTCCTGCCATGCAGAACAGAAACCAATAAAAAGGAGCAATCCAGTGAAACTCACTCCAGCATGGTGTCCTCCTCCTACTAATAGCAACTTTCCTCTGTTCACCAGAACTACTCTCATGTGTTTTCTCATCCCAGTTGTCTTGCTGTAAATACCACAAAAACCTGTTGGAGCAGTTTTCATTGAGCTTTGGTTGGGAGTGGACTCTTTGAATATATGAATGTGTTGTGTTTTATTAACAGAAATCTAGTTTTTATCTTTGAGTTTTACTGTATGAATCTGAATCTGCACCAAATGAAAAAAAATCATGCTGATTAACTAATAACATCCCTGATTTTTAAAACAATCCTATCCAGGGGTGTTAGCATTTTCTCAGGGATGGTTTAACTGTTTTATTTTATCACCTTGTTAAAATGACACCTAAAATGGATTAAAGGCCTTTTCTATAACTCAGAGGTGGGGTATATCCATTATTTATTTGCTGCTGTGTTCAAGGGTAAAGGACGCTGACGTAAACTCAACAACTACAATTTGGAAAGTCGCTTTCCTGATATATCATGCGCTCCATTTAAATGTATAAAAAGACAATGAAGAACTGTTGTCAAAACAAGTTTAGACAGACGTGTTTATCCCAGTCAGTCCAGTCTGTCTCCCTGTTGTCGCTGTTTTTTTTCCTGACATATTGACTGTTGCCTCCTGCAGGATGTCCCTCCTTTTCCCCAAAGAAGTGGCAGATGCACTCTGTTGTACTCCTGCTCAGATCATGCACCCAGCATGGCTGTCAGTGGGGGTAAAATGAATCTGGCTGAGTTTTGGAATATCAATCTGAATGTGATGTCTTGCTTCTCTCTGTACGACACACTCCTTTCGGATATTATGTAAATGTCGTCTCTGACTATTCCACGCTACTTCTTTTTCTGAAATCAGGTACAATGTTGGCTAATTGTAGCTAATCATCCATGCAGTCAATAATTTTTAAATAGAAGCAAATTTACACGTTCTACACAGTTGCTCCTTGATTATTTATTCCCGACAAATTATTGCAAGTGGAATAATAAAGCATATCTGAAAAATATTTTGTCACTAAAAGATATTTGTTGAATACCAGAAATTAGACTTTTTTTTTTTGTCTCTTCTTGTGTTTATCTTTTGTTACAGTTCAGAAAATCTTCAATTAACTGTGTAAATTAAATGACTGCAATATTTTTATTTATGGTAATGTTATGGGAAATATTACTATGCTTTGCAAGGTCACAGTATTTTCTCCTATTCCTGTTGTTTTATTCTTATAAGGCCTCGTTTAGAAAGTATTTAGACATTGTTAAACATATCCACTGGATCAGTATCGGGTCCGATCCAGGCCAAAATGACTTGATCGGATATCGGATTTTTCTTTTAGAACCTGTCCGATCCGATCCATAAGCCCAAGCTATCTTAGATATCCTCACTTCACTTTGTGCAACATGCCGTAAACACAGGTGAGCTGTTGCCATGTGCCGTGTGTTTTCTTCATGTGACCAGAGCGAAGAGAAAAGCTGCAGAGCTGCATCATGTCTGTGTTTGGAAATAAATACTTTACGCTCGTGGAGGAGAGAAGTAAACGCTGAGTGGAGCGTCTGCTAAACGAGTGTCTCCAGGAGTGGCAGCAGAAAGAGACACTTCAACACAAGAAACTTAAACATCTGCAGCACCATCACAGAAAGGACTGTGTGGCCAGACATTAGTTGGTTTAACTTCAAATATGTTTTTAAATGATTAAGTTAGAGCTGGTTTAAACACTTGCTCCAACGATATGAGCTCTCGCTACGACCTCCGTCAGCTGTTCAACCGACCAGGCGCTCAGAGCTCACGTTTTTTTTTCAGCTGACGTTTTTGCATAAAATTTTAACGTTGCACTAAAGCGCTGTTGTTGTAGATTAAACCGATCGATTTAGTGCTTTTTCCCACATTGCAAAAACTTGCTATTCTGACTAAAATGGTGCAGATTGTGACGGCTTGCGGGCACAATTGTTAGTTGTCAGTTACGACGCAATAACGCAGTGACGAGTGCGACCAGTAAGATTTTACTTCCTGCTAGGACCTGGTCTGGGTCCTAGCAGGAACTAAAATGAACCGTGAACCGCAGGAGAGGAGGGACCAGGCATAGACATGATTATTATGTCTATGTCTATGTCTATATAACTATGTCTATATAACTTAAGTTGTTGTCACATATTTTCCTTCTTTCTTTAGGGGAGCTGAATAGTTGTTGCACAGTGAACGTGGTGTTTTTAGATGAAGTATTAAGAAAATTACATCCATAAATGTGTTATTAACAACTTTTAGAGTGACAAAAAGAAGGTACTGGATCGATATCAGAAAGGTATCGGACGTTCCTCAACGTTGCAGTATCGGTATCAGATCTTAAAAAGTGGTATTGAGCCAAACCCTAATATCAGTGAAGCGCTCATGTTCTTGTCAGACAGTTTAAACCATCTCCCCATATCTCTCATCCTGCTTCACAACAAATGATGCTCCATCCGACTGGTAGGAGTCAACACTCTTGTGATTACAATGTGATTCCTTACTGGCCACCCACTAGAGAACCCACTGGGCCTCTCTGCAGAAAAGCCTTCGCCTGGCTTCTTGAGAAAAATCCTCCACATATGAGCTTAACCCGACCCCTCTCAGTTATTCTAAATAAGGTAGTTTCATGCTAGGTGATGCTATTTGTGTATTCATCCCTGCATTGTTCTGCACTATTTGTTTGCTTCGCTGAATATGTCTGCAAGATAGCCAAATTAAGCGAGCCACTTCTAATCCATCAAGACATCTGCTTGATCAGACTTCTTGTCACATAAAATAAAAACTCCTTCCTCAGATGAAATGAACATGTCACAGTGAGATAAAGAGACAGCTTCACATCTGTGTGCAGGGTCAGTGAGCAGTGGGCAGCACCCGTCTGACAAAGACTGGGAATAGCACAGAGCTGGAGAGTCAGGGTTTGATAAAGATGATAATAGATATATCATTGAATCTATTATGTCTCTACAGAAAGCAATGCAAGAGACACACCGGTGTTTTCACTTCTGCCAAGGACATTATGTTTTTACCTGCATTGTTACAGAAAAATACTTCACAGAGAGTATTAGGGTGTCATGAAGAAACAAATTATTTGGACAACATCAGAGGAAACAGATACATGTACATGGATTGTGCCTTGGAGGAGGTTTGTGCTCCCTGTATGTGTACAGTTATGTTCATGATGACATAATGGCACCAATGTGGATTTTATGGCAACACTAAAATATTCAATTTATTATGTAGTGAGTGTTACTGTATTACATATGCGTTTTGCACTATTCACATGAAAATAACAAATGTCACTATTGTGTAAAGAGGATGTAAATTTAACATGTGTAAGATTTGCCAGATGAGATTATATATTACCATGACACAAGGCGGTGTTGTGTTGCTTCTTGGCAGGATTATGGGCTTAAGTATCACTGTATTTATTTTGGTCCTTTATATCACCTGCTATCAGGCCGATTTGAGTGGTTGCTTTTACAAAGTTTTATCTTTCATGCTTACCTCCCAGTTGCATCAGTTTCAGCCGGTCCTGCACACCCTCCTGTGGGTAAAAAAGCTTATCTTTCAGAGCATGAGTCACAGAGTTCTGGTTAGCACAGGTCAGGTTTTTTGAAGATGCAGTGGAGTTTGCTTTCACATAATGATGCGTACTTTTCCTCCCACATCAATATTTCTGGCACTGTATGGTGTTTAAATCTTATTTTTTTTCATTTGCGATCCAGGAATTTCTGATATTTAATGGTGCTTTTTTTTTTTTTTTATGTGCACATTTTCTTTGACTCCTCATGCAGCCTCACTTTGTATTTTCTGTACCTGTTGTGTGTATGTTACAGAATATGTACAACCATTTGCAGCAACAAAGAGGACAGGAAACAGAGCAGCAGAAACGGAGAAAGAGGGACAATCAAACTCGGTCGGAGCACAGATAAACAAACCCAGTTAAAAGTGACCTGCATGTTGGATAGTCTCTATGAGTTTGAAGTACTTTGTGGCTAGCTGTTTTCAGGGTCTGGTGACTCCCAGAGCGAGAAACTAGGGTCAGTCTGCCTTTCATAACAGGCTCCTCTCATCCCCTTTAAAAGCAGTACTCTCCCACCGTGACGTACTGACAGTTTGGTAATGGAATGGAGAGTTCAGAGCCGCTTCTCTTGAGAGGAATTTAATATTCTTGTTTTTGGACGTGCAGAGTGGCAAGTTTGAAGACACAGCGGTCTGAATACGGCGCAGATGAAATCAGCTATTTTCATTCACACTTCACAACATATTGATATTTTTTAGAGCACAAAATATTTCGCAGGGTTTCAAGTCATGAAGCAGAGAGTTTAAGTGCAAATAGCTGCGGATGCCTTATATGTAAAAAAGCTGTTGATGTAATTCAACGCAACAGGCAGCGATTGTTTTGTTGATGCTGAAGATGCACACTAAATGCTTGTCTGTTACTAAATCTCTCAGGCTGACAGAGATGAGGAAATTGACACCTTTATTCATTGCACAATAAACCACACTATGGAGCCTTTTAGTACACCTCTCATGTCCTGCCTTTGTTTTAATTTATTCAGTTTCAGCTTTTGTGTGCTTGGATGACAATAATAGTAATCAACAACAAACAATATATTCTATGTGTTTCGTGAGTAATGTGTAATGCGATGATTGTATTTATCTACTCAGAGAGCGATGTGACAATTCATCAAATTGGCATCCTGTGCTTTACAATAACACAAATGCAAGCTTTCTTTTTCTTTTATTTGAGCGTTCAATTATTTTTGTGAATAATCAATAATATCATTATTCTGAAGTGTGGTTTCACTCCTGATTATTAAAGAAAAGCTTACATTTTTCCACTATGGAAATTTCCCATCCTCTGCTTCAACCACAGGACTCCTAAGCTGCTGCCTCTTTCTTTTTTTTTTTTTTTTTGCATTACCATTTCATTAAATTTTTTTTGCATTCTTAGAAATTATAAGAAATCAGCCTCATGTCAAACAAAAATAGATGTGGGGGCTCTGAAAATGCCAGATCTCTTCCAGGCTAAAGGGAACAGAGTAATCAATTCAGTTGTACTGGTTGCTTGGTAACTGAGGTCACGCTTGGACATTTTCATAGGTTATATATCTGTTCACAATGATGTCCCTGAGCTGTACACTCGCGAAAGCTACTTCACCAGTTAAATCTGTCTATCCTTGTGCACACATCAACACAAAGCATTTCAGTATTACTATCTCCCCACAGAGAGTCGGGAGCTGCGAGTGGAACAGGTACGTGAGCCGCATGGCAGCCTCGTAGTTTACCTTCAGGCACCGGCTGTCAACATCTCGACCACAGAATTACAAATGACAGAGCAGTTCCTAGAATCACGACCACCGCTTTCTGCACGCCCAAAGACGACGGCCACGACGCCGCTAAGTGCCGTGTTCAAGAAGCCACGGGTTTAAACTGTAACGTTTGATATTTATTTTTCTCATTCTTACAAGCACCAAACAAAGACTTCTCCTTTGGTGCCCATCTTGAATGACAGATTTTAAACTGAGTTGCCACTTTATTTGGTTCATCTGTACAAACTGATGCAATTCATCTTGTTGCGGAGATAGGGATATTGATATGTGGTGACAGCACAAATACCTTTTGGGAGACAGAACGAGTCTCAATTACTCATTCTAGTCTGTTGTCTCTGTCTGTATAAAGACACTATATTTATATAAGAGTCTGGACAAAACTACAAAGACTTAACTTTTTCTTATATCTCATATGAACAGGTGTTGACTTCTTAAAATCTATAGCTCCATATTAAACTGCACTACACTCCATTTGGGAATGTAATGAGGTCAGTAAGAGAGGAAAGGTATGAAAAAGTCCAATTACAAGTTTTCAGACTTTTTCCAAAGCCTTTTTTCTTAAAAAAAAATAAGAACATTAGGTTATGTTTAACACAGAGTCACCACACAATGGAATGGTTTTGCTTGCAAGGCCATTACTGTTAATCACTCACACACACAGATAAAGTAAGGTACTAGCAGTGGTGGACAAAGTACTCAACTTCAGCACTTGAGTCAAAGTACTGATACTCATGGTCAAATCTTACTCAACTACAAATAAAAGTTATTGGTCAAAATGTTACTCAAGTTAAAGTAAAGTACTTACCTTTAAGAATCCTTAAGTATTCAAAAGTACAAAGTAAAAGTACATTTTCTAATATCAGTACATTGCTGTATTGTTCTCAGTGCCCGAGTCAATCCCCGACTAACGTCTGCTTCCTGTTAATGTGGTATTTTAAGCTGAAAGTGCTTCAATGAAAAGAAAACTTCTTCCTGCAGAGTGTGCATAATACTTTGTTGGTTGACTGTTCGATCTTGTTTTTTTGTTTTCAAATTTCCCATCGAGAGGCTAACATGCTATGTAGCGTTAAAAAAAAAAAAAAAAAAAGGAAAAACACCAAAACCGTGTTTCCTGTCTTCCCTCTTTATTGTTCGGTTCCGCTGCCGGTCACTTCCTGCTGATTTGCGCATGAGCGACGGTAACTCTACCTGGACAAACTGCCTGAAACGCATTGCCACCATAGACTGTATATAAAGTAATGACACACTTTCTAGGAATGTAGTGGAGTCCAAAGTACAATATTTGCCTTTGAAATGTAGCGGAGTGAAAGTAAAAGTTTCCAAAAAAACAAATACTCAAGTAAAGTACAGATACTGAAAAAATGTACTTAAGTACAGTACTCACGTAAATGTACTACGTTACTGTCCACCACTGGGTACTAATCAGGGAAATTGTTTGTTGAATTGTTGAATACTTTCAGTGTGAAACCCCAGCAGCTGCCACAGTTTGGGGTTTCAGTCTTTCAGTCTAGTTGTTTTGCTCCCTTGTTGTAACTGGCTTGTCATTCTAGACTTTACCATTTACACCTGCCTGCCTTCTGGTTCTGTGCAGTCACCTGACCTGCCTCTCTTCACTCAACTGCTTCCACTTCAATAATCAGCCCCTGCAGTATTTATACCCCCAGCTCACCATCTTTCACTTGTTGTCACTTTGTGCCTGTGTGTCAATGCGTTCCACAGATTTTTTATTTTTTGGACCTCATCTGAATTCAAGACGGTCTCCACCAAACCTGCTTGGTGTAACCTTGTAGATAGCTTTTTGCTTTAACCATCTTGCTTTTAATTTCCCTATTCTCCCATATCTAGTGATGTAGTGTGTGATGTCCATTGACTGCATATAAAATATTACCAGTATAATAATAATTTTTTGGATTAATATAGCACTTTATTCTGGAAGGAAAGACTCAAAGCGCTTACAAAGACCATTATTCATTCACATCAGTGGTGGTAAGCTAAGCTAGCCACAGCTGCTTGGGGCAGACTGATGGAGGCGTGGCTGCCAATTTGCGCCTACGACCCCTCCGACCACCACCAGACCGTTCACTCAACATTCATACAAGGCAAGGTGGGTAAAGTGTCTTCTCCAAGGACACACCGACAATGACTGGGAGGAGCGGGAATCGAACCAACGACCCTTCAGTTGCTCTACCACTGAGCCGCTGCCATCCCACCAGTACTCACAGGTTCTGGAAATTGAAACCAGCGTGGAAAATCTAAAAGTGCAATATTTCACTCATCAAAGTCTAAGTCAATACAATTTTTTTCTGCATGTCTTGGTGATTTATCTCAAAATTATTTTATAGTTAAGTATGCCACTGGTAGCAGGAAGTAGGATCCAAAATGCAGATCTCACAGGAAAAAAGGTCTTTAATAAATAAAACTCAAACTCAGGGCGCTGCACAATAATGGCAGGGGAAAAACTAAAACCAAACCAAAGACTATCCTCAAGGAAACTAAAAACCTCAAACTACAAAAAAACAAAAAAAAACCTCCAAATAGACAAACAGGGTGAAACTCAGGAGCAGGAGCAGGGAGCAGGGAAAGTAAGACAAGCGAACTGACAAAGACGAGACAGAGGCCGGGAGTATTTGAGAGGGAGCAGTGATTAGCAGAGGAGACACAGGTGAGCACAGCAGGGAGACAGGTGAGGTCCATCAGGTCAGGGCCTGCAATCAGACAGAGGGAGAAAGACAGAGACAGGAAGTAGTACAAAAATCACAGAAGAATTCTTACCAAAATAAAAGAGGAAAAGAGAGTGACACATAAACTACAACACCGACAGTGAACCAAGGGGAAAATCCAAACATCAAGAAACACAAAACTACAACCAAAGCCAAAAAATACAAGGTAACATAATCACAAAAACCCCAAACCCGAGGGAATCATGACAAGGTGAGCTATAATTAAATAAATATCAGGTCTCAAAAAGAGGTACATTTAGGACCGTGGCTGGTTTGATTGACACATCATGTTTTACTTGCACTGTATGATCACATCCTTATATTTTTAGGTTATTTTTTATTCACTTGTAACTACAGCAGTTGTATATTGGACTTGACCTTTACCTTCAAGTCAGTACTGTGGTTTCACTCTTTATAGACACAGATGAAGCATCGTAGCGTTTGCTGCTGCTTCTCTGCTTAAGTGCTGCTGAAAATACATCTTCTACTGAGTTAACATGACACATCCTGACAACGTATGGGTTAATTAGATGCCGCATGTCGACTGTGACCCTGCATTCAGTAACTCTGTCAGGTTAATATGAGTGGGAGAATCTCATGAACCTGTATACACCTCTCACATCGGTTCACTTATTGTTGTCACCAAAGAACTGAGTGATGAGGTGACTGCTGAGATGCCTGTCGCTTCAAAAATAACATCACACTTTTAAGAAACGGAGAAAATCAGTCAAACATATTATACTGTTAAGTAGAACCTGCTCTGAAATGTATATGATGATGCTTACAGGTCTTTATTGTGTGTATGGAAATTAAATTTAGAGGTATAACTGCTTTAAATAACGTAGGATTAAGTTGGCGCTGAAGCTACACTTTTAACAATAAGCTGCAGTGTTTTTAGACAGCATGTAAGGCTAATTTTAGAGTATAAAAAGTCAATAGAAGGACAGGATAAGATAAGACACATCTACAATAAAACACATCACTCTGCTTCTTTATGAATCAACTTCATGATCTTCGAAAGGTGAGAGGAAAAAGACTGGCGCGCAGTCAACACGCCCGTTGCCAGCTAGTTTAGATCTATTGTCTGTAGAGTTGGTACGTTGGCCTTTTTGAGCCGAATAAATACTGCGGGTAATGCCGGTTTGACAAGGAAGAAAAACTGATGGAATGAATTAAGACAGTATGTCTGCTTCAGCTGTATCAAACAATAGACAGCTGAGGTGCAATGCTAAATTAGAGTAACGCTCCTGCTCCAAGTGAAGCGATGTTGGATGTGAAACCTCATCTCAGCGCTGTAAATCAGGCACATGCACCCACACAGCTACCATAATTGAATGTGTTTTAGATTTTATTTACTAAGCCTCTGCCTCTTGTTGAGCAGTTATAAAGAAGTTTGTGTCGGCGATCAGACATCTGAAAATCTTTCATCATCATCAAATGCATGCGCACACACACACACATACAGAAGTCCTATATCTCAGGGAATTGAAGATCCACTCTCATTACCGGACAGATGCACTGCAGCAGGACCTGGAAAAGGAAAGTGTTGTTGCAGTAGTAGTGCAATTATAACTAGTGAGAAGGAAAATAAAAGGTGAAATGTTGAGTGGGAATGGAAAAAAAATAGTGGATAGGCGTGGGCAGCTGAGATGTGCCATTCTGCAGTGAGAGGTGAGGGTGAAAAGGTTGTATTTGAAAGAGAAGAATGATGTCTTTACACAGTAAAGACAGCTTTTAATAATACACCATATTTAATAAGAGTGTGTTACATGACCTCACTCAGAGGTCACACCGTGCTTTGCCGGGTAATAAAGCTTCATTGGGAAAAAGGTAGCATACACACATGTTGACAAGACGTATAATCACTACAATGAGTTCAAGGTCACATAGGTGCGGAAGAAAACCTTTGGGGCCTGGCACTGAGCTTGATAAGGAGAAAGAAAGTCTTTGTTCTTCTTGGCTGTCACAACATCTGATAAGCCGCCCTAATCACGAGCTTTAGATTACAGATTGGTTGAGGTGAGGGTCGGGGCTTTGGTTTGGTTTCAGCTGCGGTACGCTTGAAACAACTTCATTTTAAAAAATCATCAAAAAAAAATCTTATATCTCTGCTGCTAATTGCTGCCTTAATTGAGTAATTGTACCATTTTACCATTTCATTAATTTCTTTTGTTAAATCCCCTTCCACTTCAAGTTCAAGGTGTACCTTCGTATTTCAGGTCTTCAATTAAAAGCTGCAGTCACGGCCATGGCTGTGGTGGATACGCCACAAATATACAATAAACATATCCGTGAATAAATTAAACCTAGTGCGTCTGCAAGTATTTCACAACAAAAGCATGTTTAACAAATTAAAGGTTTCTGTCAATGTAAATGCTAGTGCTGAGGTTTTATTTTGAAATGGCTCTAAAGGAAGTGTAGTAACTTTAATGTTTTGATCCGTGCACTTCTTGATCTTGTTTAAAGCTTTAAACAAAGCTTCATACTGAAATGTGACAACAGTAATTAAACCTGTCAAACCGTGAAAATGAGAAACAAAAGGCTGCCCTTAATACCAGCTTTTGCAGTTTGGGTAAATAAAAGCCCCGCCCACTATTCGAGGGTTTACTGTAGTCGCATCTGTAGCCTGTTGTGGTGATGATGATGCATAATGATCATTCATGCAAGATGGGTGGGGGCCAGAAACTTGACACCAGTGACTTATAACAGCAGGTAAATGCAGGTGACAGTCAGCCAATCATAAGACTTCAAACAAATTCTTCCTTTAAAATCATGTTGTTTCTGAAATATGCAAATAGCTTGAAATTATGTACTTTTTTTTGTTTTTTTCACCTTTAAAATAAAAACTTTGAAATAGTTTTAATGGTACACTGACTTGAACTGAGTGAAATTGTGCCTCTTTCGTTGCCACTCCACACCTGCAAAGCCTGGCCTGGCTGTTTGTGACTGTGGTTGGTCGGTAACCATCACTTACCTCACTCACACGCCACCAACTCTGGGTCCCCAGCTATACAAGGTGCTAGCTGTGAATTCTCAGTATGGACATAATGACAGAGACAAAAAGACCAAAGAAGACTATTATAGAGGAAGAGAGAGGGACTGAGCCAAGAGGCCGAGATTTAATCTTGGACTGGGTTTTAGTCATTGGTGAGAGCTCTGCGAATAGCAAGACAGATGTCGAGTTGGCCCTCTTGCTTTTGGACTGGTGAGTAATTTTAGCCGGCTTCCTATGTCTTTTGGGGTTGCACTGGCTGGATATTTGGCTGTTAGTTGTCACTTGCTAGTTTTTGATCCCAAGCCAAGTCAGCTCATTTCCACACTTTCAAAGTTGAACCACTATGTCACAAAGCTGCACTCTGAAACTATAGGGGACACTCATTTGATAAAAATAAAAGCAATCCTTAAATAATGTTTCCTTTAGTGGTCTTCCCTACAGCCCCACCTCTTTGAACAGAGTGTATTCCTCTAGTAAATAGCAGCTCTTTGTTTTCCAGCATTTGAATTTATTTGAAAAGATTTCCTTATCTTTTCAGTGGGCTGTCCAGCTGGTGCTGCCCTCGGCGACCACCTAACTCACCTGTGCCTAAAAACAGCCCAGCGGAGTAGAAAAGCTGCAAAGTAATGCTGAATTGGGTTTTAACACTGATAACAAATCTCCAAGATAAACACTGCCCTCTCTCTCAATATCTCACTCTGCACAGGATTACGAGAGACTCTTTATTGAGCTTGTATTTTTTTCCCTCCCCTTCACTACTGTGACATCATTAACATTTCCACGGTTACGCAGGCACAAACCCGTGGCATACACAAGTTTTAATAATTAGATTTGGTGAATTTACACACAGGATAGGTTCTGTGCTGCTGTAATAAAGCTCAAACTCAGATGCTGCTTTGTGTTTTGCATAGGATTTTGCCACAAGATGGCATTGTGAAAACAGCTGAAAGAGAGTCCCTGTGCCTTCTGTTACCTACTGGGACTGAGTATAATATAGCTTCACAACACAACATCACAAATTGCAACCTAATAGTGAGATTTTATATCAAAGTCCAACCATGCGTGGACGTTAGGAACTTGGTATACAAGCCTAATCGCTGACACAAAACACCACAGGCAGGAGTAAGAGGTTAAATCTGTTCTGAGAGAAAGACCCACACACAAGTTACAGGGAGAAATATTCAGCTTTTAGACAATTGCAGTGGTTTTAGTTCAGGAGGGTCAAGTAAGCAACAGCTATCACCTTCTGTAAGAAAACTTTAAATTCAATAAATTTCTCCTCTTTAACCTTAAATATGTCATGTTACATAAACTAGAGCTACCTCTGACATTGGGTGCTCAGGTGCTATTGCCTCTTTAAGCTATAAAATAACATTCAAATCTTAACTTATAGACTTGCAAAAATACACTGAACACACATTATAATCACACAATAACCAGGGTTAGATTAATGATGTTTTTTATTATTACATTTTATTTCCCCCTAGTTTCCACTTCCCATCTCCTTTGCTTGATCAGGTTTGCACAGACTAAAAGCCACGTGCTAAAGGCAGCAGCATTATTATATCCCATTACTTGGAACCCAGTTCATCAAATCAGTGTGAGCATCAGGAGTACAAAGTCCTGCCAAGAAAACATTCTCCAAGCTCAAAATGATGAATAAATAGTCATAACTTCCCCCAAGGAGCAAATCTACTCATAATGATCTACAGCCAGTCGCTGCAACATAAGATGTGTCCCCTGCTTTTAGTTTTCCTTTTTTTCTCCGTATGATTGTTTCCTGTAATTGTTGGGTTTTTGTCAAAGACAATCGCAATGACACAATGAGCACTTCACAGTATGAATAGACGCTTCTTAAAAGCAGCAGATGGATGGTGAATATGAATGCCTGGTGCAGCTGTAGAAGCAACATGTTGCACATAAATGTGCCAGAACAGAACACTAAGAGCACTTTTGCTTCTTCACCAAAGGCCCGCTCCAATCTACAGACAACAGAGTTCAACTGCGAAAAGCATTTTACTGGGAGCTCATTGACACAAATCTACTTCAGGCTTCCTCAGTCTATAGTTCACTCGTGCATCCACACCACCTACAGTTTGTTCCTGCCATCTCCTCCTTTGTTCTCTTCTTCCTCGCCATCTTCACACATATTGTGACAAATGTCTGGTTCACTTTGTCAGGAGCTAATTGCATCATGTCATTGCAGGCATGAATTCTGATTTTAAAAAACCCAACTGTTCTTTCAATTACGCAACTGTGAGCCCTGCTGTATATTACACTGAGACTAAAAAACATGCAAGGCAACAAATTGTAACAATTTACAAGTCTCCTCTTAATGACTGAGTCGTACAGAGGATGCTGCAGGTTTCATGTTCAACCTGAGCTCAGGTCTTGCTGGTTGTCAATTACAAACAACATCACTGTTTTCCCTGTGTCATGCTTGATGTGAAAAGTGTTATTATAGCATGCGTGACTAACTGCTCTATACCACTCTCACACTCCTGAGCTCTTAGATGCATCTGTGGCATACTTGTCAGCTTCTTTGCGCCTGGGAGCCCATGCAGTCAACTTTTTTTTTTTTTTTCCTAAAATTCCTACATCACAGCACGAGTCGTTCAAAGTCTTCCTCAGTGCTGGTCAACAGTGGAGCTGTCTACAGGAAGCTGAGACCTAGGATCAGAGCAACTTCCAGTTGACCTGTTTAATGTAGGTGCGAGTCACTTGCTGTGCTTTGCACAATCTTGAAGAAAAAAAGACTCTGTCCTCAAAGAAAGTAACATAGAAACATTGTTTTGCAGAAAAGATGTCCTCATAAAATTCATCGCCAACAACAACAAAAAATAATACACATTGAACTAAGTGAACATAATTATATATGGGAAACTATGACAAATATGTAATGCATGTAGAAATCCTCTAGATCTGCCTTGTGAGACAGTGCAACCATCCACAAGGTATAATACAGCTGTACTGATGCTATAGATTGAACACTGTTGCCCTCTTGTGGTGAAATAGCAACATTATCTATAAGATGTGGGGATTTTTTTGGATCCCATCCTCTGGACTGAAGGAGAGACAGACAAAGAAGAGTAAAAAATTATAATTACAATAGATGCTTCTTACATGATGTATTTATCTATAAAATCAGTACCAGCTGCCATGATACAAACAAAATTATTATTCATGTGTTGTTGTTTTATTTAAATGTGTATCTGCTTCACTCCTGCATGGCAAGTGGGTGTTTGGTTACCAATGGTTACCACTGGTTGAGATGTTTACCCTAAAGAAAGTATGTGTAGGCTGCAGTATCAGGTAAACACGCAGTGAGTAGGCCTCTCTTTTCAGCTCCTATTTCACAGGTCAGCACAATACCTCTGCTGCTGCTTCATTTGGAGCTTTTGTGAAGGTGTGCTGATGTGCTGATCTGTAATGCCTTTAACGCGGCGGCTGATGCGTTGTAGCATATACCACATCAGATGCCCTAATGATCCTAACATTAGCGCTAATGGGGTGCCGATATTGTTTGTTATGTGCCACACTGCTTTGGTGTATGTGAGTTTGTAATATCTGTTGAGTCTATTATTGCTTTGAAAATATATATATATATATCTGCACCCCTTTTCATCTCCTTTTTTTATGTAATGGGGCAAGTATATTTGAACTTGAACTTGTTATTAAAGGCTGCTGTCACAGTTGTCCTGCCCAGCTATTTCTTCCGGGCATATTATTAAAAATATTTACTGTAGGTGCTTAGCTCTGGTGCTTATTTGTTGAAATAAATTCCAGTGTGCTCTAAATGCTGTCAACACCACTGTGCGGTGTAGGTATTTCATGACACTAACTATGTGGGCCACAAAGCCTCCAATGGGGGAAATGCCGGGTGTGTGTATCCATAAAACCTGTGTGTTGGAGGAGGGGAGGCGTTTGTGTTTTGCAGCAGGGCACAGGATGGTCATATTGTGTTAATGGCACTGACTGTTACTGTGGGAGTTCGCAGTACAATCTTGAAATTACCAGAGCTGTTGAAGGTGCCAAAAGGAGCCAAAGCACGAGTTTTATAGCCTGTTTCCTCTGGAGATACGATATTTTTTTCCTATCCCGCGGGATCATAAAGTGGGCTCATACATCTGTGGCCCCCAGGACTGTGGAGTGGCTTCACCCCATATTATACAAACTGTGTTATTTTACACAGAAGGTGTGGATCCCAGACCTTGGAAAAAAAAAGGAGTGGGACATCTCCCCTGTAGGGACACACCTGTTCACATTAACCTGTTTTTTTTTCTCGGTAGGATTATTAAATTACGTGCTGCCTTCCAGTCAGTGTGAGACCAAGATTGAGTACAGCCCATACTTTCCCGCTCTCCTTCCTGTCACTCTTAATAGTTATTACTACAAATTTGACACCCCCGAAGACCGCAGCCAAGTTCTACCACAAAATATTTCCTTCAGCGAGACAAGACTGCCAAACAAACCTCATTAAGTACAATAAGGAGCATATAAAAAAACATTTCCCTGAGGTTAAAAGAGGAGACATGGCACTTTTATCACATGTTTTTTGGGTCTTATATATAGAGGGAGGGAAACTCTGGAGGGAATAGTAATGTCTTTTTAGTGTTTCATGTAAAAAACTGAAGGGAAAAGAAAGGAAAAACAGGATGTGACCTCCCTGTAAATACAGGCTATATATTAAAGCACCTATTTGTAAAATAAAGAAATATAATAATACAGGCATCAAAACAGCACTAAAACAGTCACTACCTCTTGGCCCATTTACACAACATAATTCATGTGTCGGTTTTTTATGTTGTAAACATTTTCTTTCCTCTGCTCCACCTTTTCATTTATGTAGCAATAGGTTCCTGTCAACAAACACATGAATAAAAGCTGGATAGTCAACTCTGGGAATGATAAAGACCAAAAGGTATTTTCACATGACTTTGATTTGATTCTGCAGAAATGTATCACTTTGTTAATTTTATGTTTTAATTGTTTGTTTGGCATTTAGACTATCTTTGCTAAAAGGGGGTACAAAGTCAAAAATAACATGCCAGCATTCATTTACACTAATCAAAGCTTGTTTTGTCCTTTATCATCGCTTGGGTTGCAAAAGCTCTCACAGTAGTGCTGTTGATCTCAGACAGCAAAGGATGCTGGTTTGTTTGTTTGTTTGTTTGTTTGTTTGTCTGTTGGTTAACAACATTAGGGGGAAAACTACTGAGCAGTGGGGTATTGCAGAAAGCTGTCAACCTAAAATGAGGGAAACTCAGAGTTTTCAGTAGCAGAAAGAAGGTTAACTTCTTTCTGAGTTTGTGAACTTGCATTTTGAAGTCAGGAGTTTGACCTTTGAACGTCGCCATGTTGGTTTTTTGGACCCAAAAAGACCAGAAGGAGGTGGGTTTAACCCTTGAACCAGAGAACACTGCCCCATGTGGACTCATTGGAAGCAAGACTTGTCAATCAAACTAACCACGCCCCTAAATAGTCCTCTTTTTAAGCCTATTATCAGCATAAGACTTGTGAAATTACTGAGTATTCAATGCTTTTAAATTACTGTTTTTGTATTGAAATTAATTTGGAGCCAGAGTTCATGGAGCCAACATCTAGTGGCCATCGGTGGTATTGCACTTCAGCATTGGCTTCATTTTTGAGACCTGGTTACTTCATCTATTTCTATCTACAGCCTGTGGTACAAACTGAAAACAGTAAAAATGTTTCTGCTGTTTGTTGTAAAATTGATAACCTTGTCACAGCTGAACTGATTTTGTTGAAAATCTACACACAGGAAGAAAACGTCTACAATCTGGGACAACTGAACAAATGTATAAGCACTAGGAAGTTAGACATCACTGTTTTTTTGTTTGTTTTTAAAGGCATATTTAGAGCTAAAAGAAAATGTTGGGCTTGTGTTTTATGAGTGGCCAAAAAAAAACCATTGCTCCTGAACTACTGTAATAATCGGGTGGTAGGCCGGGGGGTTCCCTTCCCTCTCTCACTCTTATTTTGAAGGCGTTGCAGGACCTTGAACTTGTGATGCCAAGCATTTTGATTGTGAATTGGTGCTGTAAATGTAATATAATGTAATTGGATTGGATTTAATATGCCTGGAAAGCATCTTTGAGTACCTTGAAAAGCGCTTTATAAATAAAATGTATTATTATTATCATTATTATTAATATGTTGCTGAAAACAAGTCAGTTATTTCAGCTTTAAATGGTCACCAACTTAAGTTGTGTACGATTATTTTTGCAATCATTCGGTGCCTTCCTAAAGTAAAACCTTCCCCCAGTTTGTGTTTCACATGGCAGGTTACTTTATTCCCCAGCCTACTATCTCTCCTCCACACACAGATTATTTGTTGCACATCCCAGCACAACACCTTGCTGCAGCAAGCCATTTCTGTGTCCTCCTGCCACGGAGGTCTACTTTCATATTTGCATGTTTTATATTTGTGCTTTCGTGTAAGCATAATTTCGCCTGGTGCATTTAAATTCAAATATTGACCGAACCAAACCTTGTCCTCTGACCTGCTGATTAGGTTTATCTGTTTTCAAATAGGTAAGAGGGCATATAATCTGTCCGCTCACAAGGTGAAGCTTGTGATAAAGGCCACTGAGAGAAGGCAAAACAGCAAACTGACTTAAAAAAAATAAAAACATCATCACTATGCACACTTATGGTGGGTATTAGTTAGTATCCAGCCACGCTACCTTGGAAAGGTGTAATATCCCAGCACGCCTCGGTATTTCTCCTCATCATCTCTCTCTTTATTTATGCACTCATTACATTTTGATGCAGTGGCCCCAGCTGTTAATTGTGCATACCATTTAGTTCAATAAAAACCTCACACTTCACGCGATTGATTTAGCATGAGCACCTGCCAAATACGAAATGCCCCGTCAGCAGCAAGCACAATTGTTTATCTGATTTGTTTTGTTTTGCATTTCCACTTTATCTTATTTTACATCTTCTTATTTCTCAATGTTTCCTGCACATGTGCTGAGATACTGCTGATTCTGGAGAACTGCAAGTGTCTTCATTGCTGAAAACTTTCTGAGTGAGCATCCGGCAGCAATTTGTCAAACCGGTGCCACATATGATCTTCTTGAACAATAAAAAATGGTTTTTAGTTGGAGGCAGGCGACAGATTCGGCCTTTTGATTTTGTTTTTGTTTTGTCCAATAGATGAAACCCAGATTAGTTAATAAATGACAGAAAGTGTAAACCAATAAACACAGGAAAGAAGTGTTTCTATTTATCTTATTAATGGAAGGAAAAGTTGGTGATTATGCTGAAAATTATCTCCAATCTAAGCCTTACTTGTCAAAATTTGATTTGACTTTCTGTCTGTCAGATTGGATTTCTGATTTATCTTTAGCTTTCACACCATGTCCACACAGAGGGTGGGAGGCAGTGACTCAGGTGGTGAGTGTCAGCCTCCTGACCGACAAGTTGGGGTTCGACTCCCCCTCCTTGCACCCACCATTTTTTGCGGGGGAGGGCGGCAGTGGTTCAGTGGGTTGAGAACTGGAGGGTCTCTGGTTCAAGTCCCAGCCCAGATGGAAAAACAGAGTGTGGACTGGTGGCTGGAGAGGGGCCAGTCCACCTCCAGGGCACTGCTGAGGTGCCCCTGAGCAAGGCACTGACCCCCACAACTGTTCCGTGGAATGGCGGTGCCTTCACCCTATGCCCTCTCTGCGCATGTTACTGGGTATGTGTATGTATGTGTGAGAACTGTTTATGGGGCCATGTATGTAGGGTGTAAATGAAATTTCATCATGTGTCCAGCAAGCATTCAATGACAAGTAAAGATTTCTTCTTCTTCTTCAGGGAGGGGAGCAGGGAGCAGCAGCAGCACCTCCTCAGCTCCGTCTCTACAAAGACTGTTGTGTAGGCTCAGCGCTGAGCTGTAGGTCGCTCACAGTTGGGAAGTGCTCACACCTCACTGCACAGTCACTGTAGTTTGTAAACGGTGTACATGTAAATTGTTAAAAAAATAAGGACAGCAAACAGAAAAAAATAAGGTTCAATTTATGTTTACAAGAATAAAACAGCCAGCTACATCACCAGTGTGCATCAGATTGGGTAAAACTGTCCTCTGGGCTGGTCACAATGGAGGAAGTACTTTTTGTAGCTGGTATTTGATGCGAGTTAGATTCACCTTTTTTCAGTAAGGATGAAGGCTCATCTTAAAGTGCATCAGGGAGAATGATGTCAGTCCTGTTTAGTTCATTATCCCAATGTAACCTGAGTGTACACAATATATACATCCATACATATATATTTGTCTTATCCAAGGAGGTTGTTGTAAACATTATAGAAAAGCTACTCATGTTACTACAGGGCGACCACAAAAACACTCCTCAATCTCAAATAATTATAATATCACAACTTCAATGAATATTACTATAATATTGGTGGCTACAGTTGCATGAACTAATAAAGTTTCATTTGGTATTATTATACACACTCGATGTACACCCCCCCATGTTGCTATAAATGTGATAATCAAGCTCGGTATCTGGTGTAATCATGTTTCATTGATGAGTTCCTGCAGATCATCCAGAGTCACAGGTTGTGGAGATACGGGAACTTTGTCCTTGACATGTCCACAAAGGAAAAAGTCATCAACAGGTAGGTTTGGTGATCTATAACGTGAAGTGGAGGAGTGTGTTGAGCTGTTAGCCGGTATGTTCTCTAAGAATACCTTATAGCACATGTATCTTGGACAATGTGATTCGCAGGACATGCCATGATGTCATAGTTTCTCGATCTTTGAATACATGGGCATAAAGGCTATCAGCAGAGGGAGGATGGGTTCAGTTTCTATGTAGTGGTTCAAATATGAGCAGGGAACAGAAGAAATGTAGATGAGGAAGCACATTAATTTGCCATGATTGAGATTGGGGCCGGATGTGACACCGCTCAGATTAACCTACCATCCAAAGTTGATGCTACGTTCCTACAGGACACATTGCAATTCTTTGGCGCAGATAAGGCAATTCCTTTAAGTCTTAGATAATTAAAGTGTTTTATCTTTGTGACATTTATAATGACCATCTACTTCTTGGTAAAGGGCAGGAGGACTGATTAGTGCCCGTTAAATCTATTGGTGGGACTGCTGTTGAAATCCTCCAAGATAGATACGAGAGATATGGGGAGACTGAAGACTGTGGAAATAATATAATCAGCAAAAGTGAAACATGATCTTTTATTTCTTGAAAAAAAAAAAAAAAATTTGGTTAATCATTTGTATTCACAAAGTTGAAATATATTAATGAATTGTCTGGCAGCTCTGTCTGCATCCTCAGGCCTGTGGAAAATAATAAAAAGCTGCCAATGAGTTTAGGGGCATTGGTTGAGCTATTTAATTATGTCAAGAAACACAACTTAAATATCATTTTGTCTGTACTGTGCAGTGGAGTTATTACACCAAACATATACAAATCACATTTCTGTTGAGCTGTTCACACTCAGCCTTGACAATCAGCCAATAAACAAAGCCTCTTTAATGGAGCTCCGATACATGTAACTCCTTTTTAATATCCATTTCACAGGTGTGATGATGTAGTTTGCAAAAGCAGCTTGTGATACATGTGATTTTTTTTTTTTTGAATGGCTGGAGACACAAACACACAAAGGCCACAGCGGCACAGAAAAGCCTTTATTCATCCTGTTTTCTTCTCCCTCCTTTGAACAAGGGAAATAAAGATCCAGCTTTGTGTATGACATAACCAGCTCCGAGCTAATTTAACACCATCAAAAACAACACTGGCAACTCCAGTCAAGGTTTCCATGGAAAGTGGCCATCTCAAATGTTATACTCAGACATATTTGTTTGGATTTTAGATGCTGTTTCATTGTCAGCGTGAGTTTTTGTGTTTGATACCTTCTCCAATACAGTCAGCCCCCCAGGTTACACAGATTAGGCAGTTTAGAAAATGGGAGCATTGCAGGGAAATAAAACAGAGGATGGATGTTATTGCACTATGCATACATCAGATGGATAATATAAGGAAATTGTGCATTTTTGAATGTTTTTTTTTTCTAAAGACACAACCTCAGAAAGTTTCAGACGCTTATTGCACTTTTAATTGCAATTGATTTTTTTTCTCAGCGTTGACCTCTACACACAGTGAAATTATGTTGAAATGCATCAAAGATCAAAAACTGAAATCTCTCATTTACAAAATCATCCATGCCTTTAATTGAAAACTTCAAGTGTGTCTCTTCTTGCTGCTGAGAAACACCCTCATACCAGGATGATACCGCCACCATGTTCCAGTATGAGGATGGTATTAGCTGTGTAATGAGCAGCGCCAGATGTTTACCAGATGTAGCGCTTATAGCTAAGTTATTCTCTCATCAGAATAGACAATCTTTTTTCCTTCATGCAGGGTATTGAGTTTGATTAAATCTTCATAAATCAAAAAAAATATTTCTATGTCAAGAAAAAAAAAATCCAAATATTTATATTCATATTTTTGCTACCAGAAGAGGATGAATACCCTCAGTCCTGCTCTGTGGTCACACCTACAGCTGAAAGGAGTCTCTGGCCTTATCAGATGAAGCCTGAGATTTTTCAAAGACCAGCCTGGCCTGTGTACAATTGCTTTCTCTGTTGTTCAGTGATTGCTGTCGT